>MNPL01028789.1:36393-51082 GCA_002081605.1 Tropilaelaps mercedesae
TGCGTTAGAGAGCTAATACCGGACATCAAGGCATAGCTAGATAGAAAGGGAGGGGACATAACATACGAACTAGTACAAATTATAAGGGGACATGGAGATTTCGGCACATACTTGCATAGGATTGGCAAAAGAAACACCGAAATTTGTGAATACTGTAATAGCGGAGACAAAGACTCCCCCGAGCACACGCTTTTCGAATGCAGAGCCTGGGCACAACAAAGGGGCGGTCTTCTGAGGGTAGGAGGAACGGTTAAAGACTTGATAGAAAAGATGATCAGGGACAAGAGGGTATGGGCAACAGCTGTGGGCGAAATTAAAGAAGTGTTAAGGGAAAAAAGGAACAGGGGACGATTAGGAACAGTCCGAAACGGCAGCCTGGCCAGTTGATCCAGCGCACTCAAAACACATTCGCTGGCAGAAACAATATTGAAAAACGGTTCCTCCAGTGTGATGTGTATCAGGCGGCGTGAGTTTTAGTGGGTAGGTCCGGCTACAGTGGAAGTCCCACACTACCCGGCCAATACCTTATTGTGAAGCCGGGTGCTCATGAGAGTTTCTCCGTCGCAAAAAAAAAAAGGCTTTAGACTGAAAACTTCATTATTCTGCCGTTTTATGCAATATGTCTATAAAATATAGCTGCCGAAAACATTTTTTTTAACATTTTTCAGAACATTTTTAATTTGGTCACACAGCTACGGACTGATTGTATTTGTCAAGCGTGGTGGCTTGGTGCATTAGAGTGTGCCATACGTTTGAAGAAAACAGGCTCGCGGATTCGATCCCTGCCTTTGCATATTCACATTTACGCGGTCCGTCTTACGAAGTAGTGTAACAAGCGATACCGTGAACGTTAAATGTTCGTTGAAATATTGTTCAATAGTCTGAAAATATTGTTCGATAGTCTAGGTTTTAAAGTTTTCCCCACTTAACTTCTCAATATGTTCGATGCTCTTTTAACCAATATCAAATTTACACAAGGCTTTCACTGCTTTGACCATAGGGCGTTTTGTTAAAGGACTTTGCCATGACGTATTAATATATACTTATTACAATATATAAACTAATAAGTAATACGGTGCAAGATCATACATTAATGACAAGCACCCAAATAGTAGTAAGCTATGTGATATAAATGTTTAATACTCTATACCTCTTTTGTCATATTATTTAGATAGATTAATATAGTGATCTTCTAAGTTCTCTTAATGATTTGAGATACATGAAGTGCTCCACGTGGTTGCTTGCTATTACTATGAGTTACAATTAAATGCTATGTAGACATTGTGCTCTTGTTTGTACTATTTCTACATATATTTCTCTGATATTATACATATAACAATACCGCTATATTTTGGATTCAGCTATGTATGCCATACTCATGTTGTTTTGCGTCCTTTCTTCGCTTCTGCAACCTGAAGAGAGCAAGAACACTCTTCGGCAAATCCCAGAGGAGCCGTTAAAGGGACATTGTTAAGTATTGACTTTCATACCTCAGGGTTATCAAATACCGCCTTGTTGTTTAAAGTGCGAAAGTTTAGTCAAATCAAGTTTGAGAATATCTTTTGCTTTACTTCGGGTCATGCGGACCTATGATTTTTTCATTATCATTCGAACGTGCCTACTTTCGTTTGCAATAATTTTTTACCAGCTTGATTCAGAAAATCAGAGTTGTATCTCTAGTCGATACACGGTAAGGATGGAAGAAGCTATTGAAGTCAGATTACAGGTTGTTTGTTACTGGTAGGGGTAAGGTTGCAGGTCAAGAAAATCCTGTCGGAGAATAATTAGACTTTGTCGACTGTTTGCCATAAACAGTCAACAAGAATTAATCACTGAGTCCCGATGGTAGAAACGGTTGAGAAATCGGACGATAAAGTCATATCACATTACGGCCGAGTCCAGGCTGCCCATCCACCCCTGAAAAATGAAGAAAGTGATAGTTACAATAAATAATATCTTAAAGGAAGTATATTACGTATATTGTCGATGAATTTGGTTATATAGTTAATTTACTTTTATTCATTACTTAAAGTTTATATTTCGTCTATCTACTGGTATTACTCAATTGAAAAAGAGACGCTGAACTTTGAAAAAGTATTGTGGAAAAATTGTTTATTGAAAATGAGATCATTTCACAAAAATTTACGGTACGTTTTTGAAAAACGGTATTAACAACGCTCAGAAATTCGAGAGTTCGATTAAGTGGGAACCTCATTGCACTTAGCAGTTTATCGTTGAGTACTACATTTTATGTTTTTGCCCTACTCATTATTCGCTTGATTTCAGTCGTTATAATACCGGTGGACTTTTGTACCAACTGACGTAATCCTTCCCCACGCACATTCGCGACGCGACTACTCCCTGAGGGGACAATGATTTCCACTTGCCTGGCACTAACGCGTTGCCATTTATATCCGTGTCCTCCCGGCCATATATAATGTGTTATCCCGACCTTTTAGTGACAATTTTGGGTTTGGACGTTTTCTTCGGGCGTCTCAGTGCAGTAAAGCGAGTTTGTTGCACGACCACTCTGGATCGTTTCTGGTGTGCAAGTGAGAAGCAATAGTGACTCTTCCACCATTTAGCAGCAGCGGAAAGGCTCTGTGTCTCATTTACCGTGGACTGTTTGTTATATGTGTGAATTCAACGGCTTACATGCACGGGGCATGTCGGCAATCTACATGGGGGCTCAATTCCAGTGGACGGAAGAGAGTCAACGAGTTGAAAATTGCGCTTGAAGGGTTGGGTTTACACTTCGCAGCTTTTTACAACATGAAGTAGACACTAGTCCGCTAACGGGGAGCAAAACTTCCCTACACTGGCGTGGCAGACTGGAAAGTTGGCCACCGGACTTTCGGCGTCTTCAAGCATTTGTTGTTTTCAAGTGTGAACAAGTTTTCTTCAAGGTTTTACTTAATTTGATCCCCCACATACAAAGCTCTCCCATCTGATCTCAAAACTCTGCGTCCTCTAACACCTCGCTCCACCCCGCCTACTGCACTTCAGATGCTATGGAACGCGGTGCTGGGGGCTGCGGAATTGATCAAGAAGAAAGGTGGAAAGGAAGCTTCCAGTGAAGACCTCGGCAAAAAGAGCAAAAGAGGAATAGGTATAAAAGAATCAAAGGACTAGTAGAAGAAAAATTACTGGGCACGCAAATTTGCATAGGAGGGGAAACTGTGGTGCGCACTGATGGGGCGGGCCACCAGTATGCAATTTTCGGCATACAAAGGGGTGAGACGAAGAGGCCGATGATCACCATAAATGGGAGACACGGTAAGAACAGCACGGATAGCGCTATAAACCCAGTAGTGACATCGAAAGGGGCTGAAGCGGGCGCCGCTCTCTTAGAAAAACGGTAGGTGGAAAATTTCTCTACTTGGAGAAGAAGAGAGCTGACGTCCACGACGCGATAATTCCTAAAAGCAGTGATGCCATAGAGGTTACTGAGGCATCCCGCGGTGACGTTACGTCATTCCCACGTTTGCTCGGGGCAAGTATAATAGATAGCGCGGAACAAGCTATTGGCTCTCAGAAGTTGACAATTCCTTACACGGTAGCAGCAAAGACTTGAAGCGTATGCAGGGTAAAGCAAGGCCTCTTGTGCTCTTTAACGAGACGAAGCGGTCTCCGACGGTTAAGGGTCAACTAGAACTATGTTGCAGAAAGGGCAGGGTTGCGAGGGTATTACTAGTAGTAGTACTACCAGTAGCTGCTAGTCACTACTAACAATCAACAAGATGAACGAGTACGAAGGAAGCCAAAAGAGAGCGCCTAAACAGAGGCATACGCATTTATTTCTGTCGGGGTCAATATAGAAAAAATTAAAAGCCTCGCTGAAACCCTTTGAGGGTTACGGGGTCATGTAATCTCAACGGAGTGAGCTTAAGGAACATCTGCAAGAACACAAAGGGAGATTTTATCATACGTCTGGAAGAGCACGGAAAGAGGGCGGGAAAGTGATCGCGAATAGCATCAGCAAGTAGGCGGTCCTAGAAGGCGGTTGACCCTTTGTTAAATAAGAAGGGTATAAAAATAGCAATCCGGCAGGCGTCTTTTTCCTCCTGGAAGCGCCGTCAAAAAAAGGGTTAGCTAGACGGAGTTTGGGCACTAGTGATGGTTCCCTGAATAGTGATGAGCGGTTTTTGGAGTGTGGAAGCATCCGCCCAAGAGCTAAGTGGTGCTGACCGGAGGAGTAAATTAGCGTCTTCATGTGCCTCGACTGCCAAAAAGCGAGCTACAGGATAGCGTAGTGGAAAGTGGAGCTGATGGCCAAATAGATCTTCCATATATACTGTGGGGTGGGCCCGATCGCATTTCTTGCTAACAGAAAGCAAAAAAATCCGAATGGGGTCGGAGATAGAAGGGGCTACAGAAGGAGTATTTACCTCAGGGAATAACGAAACATAGGGGAATGAGAAAGGAGCTGGGAATCCCATTAACAAGAGGCGTCAGGCTAAGGGTCTACGCAATCAGAACGGGAACTGGGAAAAAACCAGACAACCGCGGGCGGAGGGTTCTATGAACTAAATAACGAGTGTTTCTATTTTTAATTTTCAAAATAAGATTGGCCGGGAACTAAATACCGGAAGTATGTTAAATCGGGGTGATGCGGGACATGGTGGTTTGGAAATTTGACTCAGAAGAGTCAGAAGAGAGGGTCTTGGTGGGTTAACGATGGGGCGGCTGGTTTCTACAGCTACTATTTTTACCAAACAAGTAGTTGTTGGAGCTTTAACAATGGTATCGACAAGGATGCAAGCGACTGAACGAGAAGAAAGAAGTGATCGATATCAAGAAAATTATAAAAAGGCAGAAAAGGCGTATCGATAAGCAAGATCAACCGCCCGCGTCAAGAAAGGTGGACGTGAGCCCAAATACAAATAAAGCATCGAAATCGTGGAAGCGGAGCGAGCCTGCATATGACCCAGAAGGGCCCATGCTTGGAAAAAAATAGACAGACAATGCAACAATTCGGGGTCATTCGGGGTCGGAGCAATCGAAATCGGGGAGCAAAGGTGCCTGTTAGGAAGAGTATCGGAACGCACGTAATCATCTGCAACACTTCGTACCTAAAGAAAAGTAAAAGGCATGGAAGAACCTGGTATATATTTTAGACATAAACGTAAAGAGTAGTAGGGAGATGGTTCTACTTCTCACAATAATAGCGAATAGGCTTGTGAGGGAGAGTAATTTTCGAGAGTGATAAGTGGCAAGACTGATGCTGATTTTCAAGCCTAGAACGGGGTCTTCTCTTTTTGCCTGCAGGTCCATTTGTCTATTAGACAGAAGAATAATAGAGAATATTTTTGTTAACAAGATAGGTGTAGAAGTCGAAAAAACTAGAAGACGATAAACAAGGGTGGTATCATGAAGGCGTGAAAGACATGAAAGATACATCACCATACTTTCAGAAACGGGGTGGTCACGTATTCAGCAGCCCAATTGTAGTCCTGTCGTGGATACTACTATGCGTATATCGTTGAAGTAAGGGAAGATCCGGTAGATATGTGTTCCCAGTGACACCGGAATAAAGAATGGAGAGGATGCAGTCTTACACTACAAAACACCAGACAAGGCATAAGGAGAGGCCTATCTGCGAAGTGTTGGAGAGGAAAACGTTAAGGAAATGGTGCACCACATGATGAAAGGGTCAGCAGTCTGGACCAAGATAAGGAGGTGGTACACAATAAATCTTAAGACGGAAAAGGAAAGCCTAGAAGAGTATTTTGAGAGAAACCGGCAGGTTACAACAATGGGCGGGATATATACAAGGTAAGTTGATGTAGTACGTGGAGAAGATGCCATTTTTAGGCTAAATACTTTTGTCAAAGTTGCCATGCGCATACCGCTAAAATTAAGGTTTATCTATGCCGTGTATATACACGCTTCGGCAACGCACTCACGAGGTTCTCACAGTACTTGAACCAACGAATATAGGAACATATTTCAGAGCATCGTCGATACGCTCTGCTCTGGAATGCTCTGGTTACACCTTTTAGAAAGTGCAGGCCTCGACTCGACGACATTTGTCGTTTCATTTGAAGAGCACAAATCGGTTTTGTTTTTGGCAAAGAGCCATTCGTTGTTTTACACGCAACAGAAGTTTTAAGAACAATCGATTGACAGTCGTACTCTATCATAGCAAAAAAGCATCTAAAAAAACTAGGGGCCAAACACACACTGGGTGTTCCCTTAAATTTGAACTTTGCGGCCATTCTCCAGGAGAATAAATCATCAACGTTGTATTGTTCTAACTCTTACTGTCCTCAGTGGCTCAGTTTATAGCGAAAAACTTGGGCGCACTTCTGTCCTCTTTCTTACTACAAGAGCAGCTGATTTCGGAAAAGAGCCTAGTAAGATTGATCAAAATCGTCCTGATGCAGATGAAATTCATCTATGAGCCATCTACGAGTACCTGCAAAGTATCACAAGCTTTGGCTTCACTACCTGCCACAAAGCTGGAACTAACGATAAACCTAACTTGAACAAAACCAATGCAATTCGAGAGGAGAGGCAGGACCGTCAGCAACGGACGCTTCAACGTTAAGTTTAAAACCTGGAAACAATCTTGCATTTGCTTGATGAAAATAAAAGCTGACAACGGAAGTATTCATTGATGAATAGAGCATCTACGCGCTACAAACGTCACATTTCGGCTGCTCTTCACATATTTTTTCCAATTCATTGATAAACATTTCTAACTTGAATAGCCTGCAACTCGCCGCAAACAAAAGAGTATGCGTGCTATAGGTGCTGAAAATAAAGCTCTTTACTGCAAAATGGTAACTTACTGGAAAAACTTACCATTACAAAATAATACTACGCACAATTAAGCAAAAGTGATGAGTTCTGTAAATTAAAAAAAACCGGAAGCGAACGGATATTGTATTTTTTTGACAAACGATTCTTCGACAGTCGAATATTAAAAGAAAGGTTCTGAAGGTGCCGAGATGCTTTTGGGTTTACTGTGCGCTGTTATAGCTTTGTACAATTATCTGCCCTCGTCCTGATTCTGAATGACTTTCTGGCTAGGCACTGGGTTTCGCATGGAGACTTGCTTTCTCGTTATCATGCTTGATTTTAAGGTACCACGGTATACGAGGTGCATAATAGAATTTGTGGGTGTTATAAAAGTGTAACACTGGAAACTAATGGATTTGTACAAGAGAAAGTGGTAACGCCTTCGTACTTTATGAAGTGTAAACAAAGTTATTCTAAAAATTAATATCTCGCCTTCTATGGTTGTTACTGTTCAGAACTATTAAACAAAACACATGTGAAACTTGCAAAGTTCTTAATGATACACAACACGAGTATTGCCGTTCGACACGTGGCAAGGAGAAGCTGAATACTTCAAAAAGTGTAGACCGATTATAATAACCCGTTTCTTCTGTTAAGGCCGCTGAGGCGTTGTCACAAAAACATTAACTCACTTTTCCAAAATTAAAGTTTAGTTTTAAACGTAAACACTCCACATTAATCTCTGCGGCATTTCCGATTTTGTGACTACGACCGTGAAGAGGGTAACACGACCCTTGGCTTCCATTTGAACGCAACCAAAACATTCGCGTGTATTTGACATCGTGAGATAGTTGTCCCACTAAGCAATGAAGAAACTATTAAAAAACAGGTCATGGCAGGGACACCCTACGGCTCTCAGCCCATATATATTTATTATCTAAATTAAATAAACTTTCATATTTGGTGTGCAGTGCCGTAAGAACTGAAAGTGCTTGCCACAAGTGCTCTGTCCAAGCAGGACTAAATAAACCTATAAAAGTTATGTTATACCTGATGCAAACATTTCCGATTGGACTTTCAGATTATGTACATCTGATTTTTATTGTAAAAAATACTGTACAATAGTAACAATATGAATAAGATAAATCGATGCTCATTGTTTATAGCTTCATTTAAACGTGTTTCAGAGGTACGGAAAAGAGCGATGTTTTTAAAATTGTTTGTGGTTAAGCTTTTAATTTTGTATCAAGAGGTTCACGTGATAAGAAGTAACTTGAGATATATTTGGTCTTTAATATAATTATTTTTAATGTTTATTCCAAGGTATCTTCCAATTTTTTCAATTATATAGAAAGATTGAAACATCTTTTTTCCGCTTTGTTAAGGATAATTCTAGTAAAACTACGCTTCTTTCTTTTTTCTCATCTGCATTCGTCTTTCCGAGAACAGGTTCTATCTGTGCAGTTTCATGTTCTAATAATGTTGTCCCTCCAGCCATTACGAAGGAAGACAGTTTTCTACATTCCCTCGTTTCCAGCGTAACCTCGCCTTCAGACGACATTTCTCTCTCTATTTATATGTATACACATCGAATATCAATATTCATCGCTGAGCAATTCAGTTACATCTTCTATTAGTCACACGATAATGGTGACATCCTATCCTGTTTCTGGAAATTGCCAACTTAAAAAAGTACGAAGGCTGAGGGAGACAATTACAGGACAGTTGCGCAGTATAATTTTTGGAGAATCATAGTAGAACATATTAACATCCTTTTGTGGATGAATCGTTTAACTGACAATTGAATTTTAGGTAGCGGAATTCTTCCCAAATTTAAAAATGGTCTAATATCAGTAAATAGAGGAAATAATGGTGGACTCTTTTTAGCTCATCAGAAACCTAAGATTTCAGCCTTGCCACGAGTGCCGCTAGCTCTTCTAGCACTACTACTGGTAGTTTCAGTGACATCCAAGGCAGCGATTATGACAAAACAGAGACAAGCAAATCGCAATAAAGCCTGCGATTGGCTCACATTTAATTTTTGATTTACGACCGACAGTTTACTTTATAACACGTTGCTCCTCCATTCCGTCTGATCATATGACATTTATGTTTAGTGTTATTAATGACACCCTCCTTTTGAACGAAGATGACACAGATCGCATTAGTAGACAAAATTTTTGAAAAAACGACTATGATGAAATGGGGGAAGAAAACGAAATACATTGGCAACTCCTTCCCGGTTTGCCTTATATCATGTGTCCAGCCAAATTGTTACCATTATGCAGGATTTTATCGAAAAGCGTGTTCGTAGACGAAGAACTATCATAACGAAGCGTTGAGAGACCAAGTTAAACCCCGGATGATGTTGGATGATGATACTAGCCCATTATATAACGAAATTATAAGGTGAAGTAAAATCGATGTAGAGGCTGTAGCAACTGGTATTAATCGTAATCTGGATTTCATGCGCATATGCTATCATGTTGGAAACGCAAAGGCACTTTTTCAGCGCAAGCAATGCACCCAAAAAGTTTGTGGCTCCTTTCTATCTTTTCCATGATTTTTATAGTTCGTACCTTGATTAATCTATAGTGATTTCGGCATATTAACCTTCGTAGACTGAGTTGGTCAAATATAGTGTTCTGGGATGCCGATAGTAAAGAGAAGCTTTTCATAAATACTGACATTTAGAATCTGTACCAAGATCGTGAAGTAACGCGGCCAACTATATGGAACGGTGGGGGTAGATTCGTTTTAGTCTAACAGAACAGTTATCTAGAACAATTGTCTAGATTTCAGTTAAGCTCGGTAATTTGGCGCATTTGCGTTTTCCTTGCGATCGGAGGAGACACGTAGGTGTTCAGGTTCGGTCCTTGCCGTTGCAATTTACATTTATTAGGTCTGTGAGCGCTACCGTGGACGTCAAATGTTGGCTGATAGTCAGCCTTAAAAAAAATTATAATATCTAAACTTTGATCTCACATCACTATTTCTAGCGTTTTTAGAAGCCATTGTAGTGGCTTTAACGACACCCAAGGCACCAAATTAATAGAACCGCGATAAATGAACCTAAATCAGAGCTGCGATTAGCTCTACACTTGAGCTTTCACGACCAACCCACTTATAATCGTTATGAGGTCTACAATTATAACTACTAGCTCTCCCATTTTGTTTGATTAGAGCCCACGCTATTCAACATTTTTCACATGAAGAACAATACCAAAACCACCTCACTGCCATCCTTTCCCAAGATTCTATACTTCCTACCTTTACCAAAAGTATTGTGTCGTTGTTCTCGGAATCTTTATGAAACCCATTGTTTCACAGGTTTATAAAGATGGTACTGTCCCAAATGTTTCAGATAGTTTATAGTAACGTTAGTTGAAAGAATGCGTTCCAAATTAAATGTTGATAACCATAGAGGTATTACGGAGTGCTATTGTTCGGACTGTATTTGAGAAGATTTTTGCGAACCATAAATTTACACTTGTTTTTTATTCGAATATTTTCATGAGTTTAAATTTGTGTAAGCCCTTTAGAAATATCCACTGCAACATAATTAGTGGACATGGACATCTTTAATAGTAGTAAGAAAATGTTTGACTGAAACTAATATTAAAACTAAGATCAGTTAACATTAATACACGCTCGGCGTTTTGTATGAGCGGCTATGTAACAAATGGATCTTATCGCGTCACACTTGACATGACAATCTTCGAAATAAGCGGAGATCGTGTCTCATTAAGGTTCCTCAAGGCTCTTGACTTGGATCAATATTATTCCGTTTTTATTTTAGGCAACAGAAATTCGTTTTAATTAAGTATATGACACAATACGCACCCCGTTGATTTAAGCTTTTTGGACCGTTCAGCAAAGCTGAAAACTGTTTTGTCCTACAAGCAGCCATGACGCTGCCCTGTGCTCTAAGGATGCCTACCAATATAAATTTAATGTAGAAATGATCCCTGTGATTTACTCAATGAAAGACCTAGATCTCGTAATAACAACCAAACTAAGCCTTAACATGAACTACTGAGTACACATTTGCCGCTGCTTAATAATAAGACTTTTCAAATTTTATGTCAGCCCGTTTAAATGTCAAATCTTCTTTAAACTTACATAGTGCTGTGAACTTTGGTGACCCCCTTTCTACTGACATATTTAAATGTATTCAAATGAGACTCATTCAGCATGTGGAATTACAATGCGCGCGGTAAGGGATAAGTAAATTTCCTTTTAGTATTACACCTGCACGATATGATATACATAAAAATGTATAGACGCAACCCAGGGTCAAATGATGTGTCAAGTTATTTTAGCTCTCAGGCAAATAACTTGAAACTACTGAAAAACCTGCGCTTGAAATTGCCAAGACGGAGAGGGTTAATAATACATTCTCATGACGTTTTTGCACGGAATTGAAAGCGATAGTTCAGGTTAATAACTTCGTATCCTGTTAGATATTCATTGTATTTATATATGCTTATACAAACTTTAAAATTACAATTTTGTTCTCTTTCCCTCCTTAAATAACAATATGTAATCTGCAGAGCAACTGTTTGACTATCACGCGAAGCCTGACTTTACTTTTGTTCTTCCGGGTGATAAAGGACGTACAAATCGAATGACATTTACGAAAACGCTTGCTTTTTCAATGCCACTCAACTGAACAAAGTATGATTTGTTACTAATAAAATGAGTGGCATGAAAATGGATATCAAAACTTTCAAATGTTTGAGAGCCTACCCTTGCTTAGGGTAACTTTGCGAATGAGCCTGCAGCTTGCCACACAAATGTAGCATATAGATAATTACTATTGTGTCCATTGATCCTCGATAGTAATACAATAAAATGCTCGAAATAGTACAGTCCATCTGCGTTTTGTAGGTGACTTGAAGGTCTAGAGATGCAACTCGAGATAATGACGGGGGAACACATCATATGTTGCCCATACTTCAAATGGTAATAATAATTTCATTATCAGCGAATAGCAAAATAGTTCACATGTCCGCATTATCACCTAGTTTAATACCCATCAGGGTGAAAAATGGGCTCAGTTCACCGATGCTTGCGTTGCCTGGCTCATCATAAGGTGGTCGTCGTTCATCTCTTATATGCAATCTTTGTCTTAGACATTAATCGTTATTTGCAACCCAATGTTAAGGTCTTGGAGCATTTGACGATATAAAATATACCTCTTTATAACTTTTTCTAATGATCATGATAATTACAGACTATCGAAAGCGTTGGCGGATTATATAAAAAGGATGACATATCATTGTCTAAATATAAATTTTTGACTCTTTTAGCTTTTGGTCTCAGGATCTTGGGATTCAAATGACAAATTTTGACCTGCCCGTCATTTTACATAATTTTGTAAATTCTCGTTTTACATTGCATTGTTTGAATAAAACTTTTAGACATATTTGCGATTGTAAGGTTCCATGGCTTTGACAAAGAGCTTTGATGTAATTCTCGAGAGATGTCCACAAGAGGACGTCAAGGCACACATTCTCATGTTTAAGTCATAGTATGGGATCCACGAGAGCAGGTTAGCACTCGCTGTTAACCGTTGGATTGCTTCGAAGACGAAACATATACGACGTAGCGCACTCAAGACACCGTATGCCTTCGTAACAATAATGCCGTTCGTAGGAATGCCGTTAACAGCTTAACCTTAAAAGGACACACTCGATATGTCTGAAAGATATTGGCTTTTTTGGGGATAGTCTCGAACTATCTCAGAACCAGAGACCGATCTCCGAGAAGGAAATATCCGCCTGGGCGAAAAAGATACTGAACAGAATTAGGTAATTTGCTATCCTAGCGTCGGCATAAACAGCCGCGTGCGACATGTAGGGCGCACCGCATCTCCGCCAGATAGCGGCAAAAGCAGTACAGCAACGACGAAATCAGCCTAAATATTGCGAAACGTTAATGGTCCCCATGGAAGATCTAAAAAAGCTGATTGTGTCAGTGGCAACTCTTATAACGTTTCTTCGAGTACTCAAATAAATCAACCATGCCACGACTTTTTTGGCGGGCGCAACATGTCCCGTATTGAAAAGACGTGCCGTGGGGCCTCTGTCACAAGTTTCGGAACGCCCTTTGGAAGGAAACGACGAGGACAGAGGCCCATGACAGAGGCCCGATTGAAGCGATAAATTGAGTAACTAATTCTCATTGAAAAGCCTCAGTTTGCCTCCTGCGTCCATTTTCTCTACAGAGAACTCTCTAGAGAACACCCTAGTACACCCGAATATTGTGAATGGCACACTCGCACAAGCCTTTGACAATAATATATAAAGCCTCACCAACTACATTTGACAGTTACCAATTTGGATACAACGTCAATTTATTGCAAGCTTGGGAAAAAAGCTGGCTGAAAAGAGAAAGGACCGGGAAAAATAAATAGTGGACGGAAACCTGGTTTTCGAGATGACTAGCATTTTATTTTACCATTTTTTCCTTAGCATGAAAGGGTCTATGGTAGTTATAGCTTTAAGAACGCGGATTGTTCTGAAATTTTGCCTGCTTAGACCTGGCAAGGAAATAGTTTGATGCAATTTTTAGCGAAGTGCTGCTACGATTACGATATAAGTAAATATGGGCAGTTCCATAGGAAATAGGGTTCAAAATATTTACTATGTGCACCTAATTTTAGCTTCATCAACGTCTTTTGTTACAACTACTAAACACACTCCGTAAATAACTTATAGGTTGATTTTTCCGATACGTAATCTCCGTAAAGCCCCATGTATTAATTTACTCAAGGATATATGGGAGAAAAACAACAAAGAATGTTCAAAAACAAATGGTATAGTATTCCCTTAATTGACAGTCAAAATGCAACGTTGATAATATAGGAATCCTGAGATGACGTCTGAGCCTGTCATCGGTTGGTTGAGCCCAGTGGGTAGCTACAGATTCATTTTGAGCGGTTTTTGTTAGCACATACGAATGTTTCTCTTCTCATAATTTAAATTGAGACGATAAAAAAGTGAAATGTTATAATTAGCTATTTAGTTATCCCTAGGGATTCATCTCTATTGTATGGGTATTTGCTATCCGCCATTTAGGCGCATGTTCATGCGGTGGGCCGCCTGTAAGTTGAACGACAACAAATCAATATGATGTTCTACTGGCTACTATTTTTCGCTATGCTTTGCGCTGCGTTATACATCGTGTTCTTGTAAGCGTATATAAATACGTCTGTTTGCGTGTAAATGGTTGCATAGAGAAATGTAATAGCCACAGAATTACTTCGTTTTTGATTTAGAGGCTAATATGTAAAATGTATAGATGATGCTGAACCTAAGAAAGCAAGCGGCATTAAGCAGAGGTTCGCCGAATATATCGCTTAACCTAAGCGAAACCATCTATTGGACAAGCCTAACACCACAAAAATAGAAGTTAAGTGAAGACACTAACAGTGAATAATCATGCGCGAAAAAAATATGTAATATTCTACCGAGCAAGAAAAATCCTGCTATCATTTCCAATGCAAATCAAGGCTCCTAAGAACTGCAGATATCGATATATTTTATTTGTATACAAAGATACTCGCACATATATTTTGTGTGGTCATTATGTTGGTGTCGTTTATGCATCGTTTATGTATCTTTAGCGCTATTTTAACTCTCTGCCGGCTTCAAAGAGTGCATTGCTGGGGCGTTCTATGTTCACGTCGGTGCCCTATTCAGGCAAGGCTCATAACTAATTCAAGTGCTAATCTGATCAAAACGAATTTTTTCACAATGAATTATTGATCGTAATCGCTATTTCAATCCTGAGAAATATACAATAATATACCAACAGTTCACCTTTGAGGTAAGTACAAGAGGTAATAGAATTTCTATTAGTTTTGAAATACAGAGTTTCGGAAAAAATATTTCAAATATATGTACCCCTAGATAAAACATATATATATATATATATATAT
>MNPL01028789.1:51661-81251 GCA_002081605.1 Tropilaelaps mercedesae
ACTGAAAATATTTTAAAAATAATTTGGACTGAAGAACAAACGGTTTGTAGCGTTATAATTCCACCGGTCATTTAAGCGGAATTAAACTATGAAATGTGAGGAAATGAATGAAATGATGAAATATGAAAGACCGAAGATCGCAAAGCATTTGTTCGTTTACTAACACTATAGATTGCAAGTAGTGAGTTTCCAAGTCAAAATACTTGAGAATATAACCCTAAATTTTTTGAGATATTGACATCCCTAGTATTATCTTAGCTTGTAGAAAGAGAAACACTTACACTTTAAATTTCAGTTATCAGGCGCGCTAAGTGAACTGTAGCTTAGAGCAGGATACCCGAATTGAAGCAAGAAAGAGAAGAAAAACAGAAAAAAGCATTCGCATTAGGACAATATGTGCGAAATGTGATGGAGATAATAGCAATTTTGTATAAACTCAGTATTCAAATCTTTTTCAAGTCACAACAGCTTCTATGAACGGCTATGTTGATGCATTACCTGTTGCAAAATATTGAAGACGCCCATACTTGTGGGATTCAGAATCGTTGGTGATGCTGACGCTGCCGATCCTCCACGTTTTCCAAGCCGTGACAAGAATTCATTATTAACGTTGATCTTATTCTTCATCTTCTGCTCCATCATATCCAGCATCATTTTCTGTCGAAGGACGTTGAGAGGGCCTACCACCGATAAGTTCGGTATGCCACCCGCCCTATCGCAGAAAAATGATGTATCGAAAGAAAAGACCAAATGCTAAAGTTAATGGTAGGTTTTATGGATACATCATATCTTATTGACATAACTTTTAACTTACAAACACGCATTTATGTTATAACCTTATAAATGTAAGTTTATAACATAAATGCGTTGAAGTGAAATGCATGAATGAAATTTATAAAAAGTTTAAAGTATTTCTGTTTACAATTTTAGAGGTATTATAGCACCTTCCGCCATCTTTAAAACACCTTCAGCTTAAGCGGTAATTGAGAGGAACCACCGGACCAAATAGGAGGTTTGGGACGAATTAATACCGTAAGTCACAAAACAATCGCAATGCAGATTTTCTATTGATGTACGGTATTATGTCGTACATTACAAGCACCTGTACATATGCTAAGCATGCGTTATAATATTCGTGTGTCAATTAAATCTTGTATAAATTAAATGGAATAAAACGAACGAGGTGAATCAAAGTAAATCAAGGTAAACCAAAGACTTAGCGGCACCTGCCACATAAAAATATTGTTCAATCATTTAACCAAAAATATCAACTAGAAATTGAGATGAAAATCCACAACGATCTAATAATACCGATCGGGCGTTCCTCGTGGATACTAGTTTATCTGGTTTAACCCTAGTTGAGCCGTAAACGAAACCGTTCACTTTACTTGGAGGGCGATGGGCCGCCCGCACGTATTTAATAAGCACGTTGTGGCTGATATGCTGCTTACATTAAAGCCCCTCTGTTAAGCGTAATTATGCCATTCGGCACTTGCAGTATTTGTGAATAATACCTACGGAAAGGAAGCTATTAAGTTATTCTAAGCAGCTTGACAAATTCAGCGCCTTACAAATTGTCTTCTTTTAGGATAGTACACAGCCTTCAGAGTTCTCTTTGGCAAAAGGAGATTTGACGATCTGCTTTTCATGATTCCATGGAACGCGCGCTTTTTTAGTGCCTACCAAACTGGTGCTTACCATGCTGTTTTACGTTTGAGTGTGAGATTGTATATTTAAAGCAATTTGTAACAAAACTACCACACGAGACTTTAAAAAATGATGTACAGTTCAAAAATTAAAGTTTATGTTGAAGCATGATTATTCTAACTTCGTAAAACAATGGATAGTGTATGAAATGAAAAACTGTGGAATGAAAACAGCTCGAACATATGCGGTGATGGCTAGAATTTGCATAGTGACATGAAAAAAATGCCACTTCGAATAGGGAAAATGTTCACTTATGTCACATTTTTTCCGTTTTGTATTCTGGAAGCTGAATCGGAAACGAACCTAAACTAATAAATTACATATCCAGTTTTCCACATTCTATGTTGAAATGCTGGGATGCATCTCTATGATTATGTTGCTTTGAATGCTGCTCAAAATACTGAGGAAACCCCTTGCACCTCAGGGGGCAAGTTACAAGGTAGTTAGCGGTGTAGTAATACGCACAAATAAAAGAGTTTTGTCATAAGTGTTGATCGCGAATAGCATTAGTCCGGAATTACAATATGTTGAAATGTTCTAATCTTACTCAGCCATATGCCTGATCAATGCGCCAACATAAGGCCAAAATTATTAGGAAAGGATACTGAATTGCTATTAAATCTCTTTCAATGACTTGGTACATTCGCGTGCGCCTTGCGATCAGAAGAGACACGTAAGTCCACACGGGTTCCATTGCCGCCGTTGCACATTTAAAGTAATGCAAAAGCTGCACCGTGGGCGTTAAGTGCTATCTGATGGTCAACCCTCAAAATATATTTAAGTCTCGTGCGGATCTAGCTGCCCGTCCGTTGAGAATAAACGTGTCTATCTTAGAGTAGACTAAATGAATTATTGTATTTTTAATAGAGCATGTAAGATAGTGAAGCTATTGACGCACTGATCGATAATAATGATAATAGTAATAATAAATAATATAATAATTATAATCCAATAAGTAAATATATGTGTACAGTTTTGATTCAATAATAATGTATACCAGATTGAATTTATTAAGGCTACTTCTTTGGTAAAGTTATCACAATAATATTTTGAAGGCCATACAATAAAATATAACTTAAGCTTGGTGCTATAACCGGACCATATGCTACGCGTAAGGCGCCCAGCCGGTCAACCTAGCACAAACTATTGGATGGCTGTTGCAGCCGGCCAACAAGCAGACACTGCAATTGCCTTTTTTTATGTTTTTGTGGCGATTGTAGTATTTCCGTCCGGTCTGAATATTTCTTTCAGAATGTAGCCACAACGAAATGTAAGAGAAAATTTAAGGCATAGGTAAGACAAAAAAGGTTTGACAACTTTTATCTGAAAGAGCCTACTTGTTCATAGTATGAATAATAAAATTGTTCAATTAATCGAAATGAATGTTCCTTAATATTTTGCTCTATGCTACATTTCACATAGAAGATTTGTTTAAACGTTCTCCATCTAAATGCTTGCTGAGAAGCATCTTTCGTAGAAGTGGGTTTTCGCAGTTTAGAAGCTATCAGTACCCATAGGTGAGACATATGATAGCTCAGCTATATTTAAATACTATGCTGCCTTATTTTATATACAAAAAAAAAAGAAAAAGGTACGAGTGAGATTCGTGCAATTAGTGCTAATGAAAAGTAGCGGTAATTGCCGACGATTTGTGAAAAAGACTGAACCAATCTGTTACCTGGCACAAATTGACCGCAGTTACTTTGAAAACCAATAACGTCCATTCGGTAAGCTTATAAGTAATACAGTACAGAACAGTGCTTAAAATTCAAGGAGCTCTTTGAACTACAAGCAGCATTTGGACAGAAAAATGTTTTGACAATGATAATTTGCTCATATTTTTAGTCCGAAGGTAGTTGAATGACCCTCGGCCTATGGACTCGATACGATTCCAGATTCAACGCGATGTAAATCACACAATATCAAGTCTTCTCATAGCACTGTTTAGCCTGTACATGCTAATATTATGTACACGCTCTGTTATTTTACATGATTTCTGTACGTTTATTGCCATTTGCCGGCATTCCGCAAAATCGCCGACGAAGCTGCCAAAAATATTAAGCCATAACCGCAGTTGTAATATAGTACAAATAACACAACAATAGTACGCACGAAACACAACAAAAAAACTTAATAAATTGATAATGATGTAGTAAAAATAAAGTATATTTTTCGAGATTTTGAAAGCGCACATACCTACTAGAGCTGGAATTAATAATTTTAATGATTTTAGTAATATACATATGTATTGACATGTTTAGCTTTTCTTGATGTTGCAACTCTGTCTTCTAGCATTAGTACTTTAATACAGATATTTTTCACCCACTAACGCTTGACTTTATGAATGGTGGTTAAGAGTTTTATGTCACAACCTGGAGTTGTGAAGCACGAGTGGAAGTGAAAAGCTAGTTGATTTTTCTGTTTGTCGCAAACCGGTACCATTTTCCTGATTTTTATAATCCGAACCCGTGGTGGAAAATAGAATCGGCTTAAGTCCGGGTAGAGTGTGAACCAGGCCTTTTCTGAACTTCGTGCGAACAAACGATAGTGTTTCATTATCTAGCGCATTCTGAGTGATAACGGAAGATAATGGGTGATCATTTTTTTACGCGCCTTTCGGTTTTCATTTTCAGTTGTCGCATGGATGCTACGTCGGGACCCTCGTGTTCTGAGGCAGGGGCCTAGGGGAAGGAATTAGAACGCTGGGGTCCTCCGGCCACACGTACGACGTGTCTGCAATAACCAATATAGCGGTGATACAGAGAACCCTGGAAGCGAAATTAAAAGCGCTTGAGGACACGCCCACGGATGTTTAGAACCCTAATTTACGATAGTATCAAGCACAAAAATGTGCACGAGGAAATAAACCATTCTAGTTTTCAGTCTGCAAGGCTGCATATGTACGGCCCTGCGCGTTGAGGCAGGCCATGAGCATGAGCTACGATAGATGGCTGTTGAGAGGCTTGTTCACCTGTGCCCTCTTCCACTTGCTAAAGATCTTCTGAGGAGCAGAAGGTGAGGCTGAATCAATTGGCGCAGGACATAAATGCATCGATTGCTCTTAGGCGAGAAGTCGATACCGCGATCGTAAAAGCGCTGATTAAAACAAACTGGCTTGACTAAGTTTTCATCCGCACATCCTAGGCAGAGAAATCGACTCTCAGCCTCCCTAGTTAGCGGAAACACGGAACACGAACCAATACGGCAAAGGGCGCAGAAATAATTATAAGGTCTCGATACCTCTGATCCTAAAGTGGGCTGCACTGTGAGGCAACGGATCAATGCTGGGGAAACTAACGTAGGACCGACCGCACTTGTCCACCGGGAGTGTGTGACGGTGCATTGCTGCTAGGAATGCCCAAGGACTGGTCATTTTGTTTAGAAATGCGCCAAGGGGTCACTGCAAATGCACCAGTGCCATAAAAATGGAGCCACTTCGCGCATTGTAAAGAGGTTCACCTAGGCTCTCAATACAAAACTACGCAACGCACAGGAAATTCAGGGTCAAGCTTAATTTTTCGATAGGATCACTCGTACCATGCCCCTGAGACGTGCCGCAGGTGTCTTGTGTGCCCTTTTTTGTGCACCTCTAGATGTATTTTCAAAAAACTTAATGCTGCACCGTCCCTCGAATATCTTGAGGAAGAAAGTAGTTGCAATCTTCAATTGATTTTGTTGCCAATCGATGTAAAAGAAATGGCCTATCGAACTCCTTATCAAATATGGCATTATCTCCACTAGGTACAATGATATTGAATATCCTCCGAGTAACAATTCCGTCTTTGAAGTCGAGTCTATATATGACTTAGATACTGCGTTTGGTTTATTTTTAGAATTTGACTTTCGCTTTACGGAGGTTTTTGGCTTGGCAAATGCTGTGTATAATTCTCCGTCGTTTTTAAGAAAGTTAATTTCTGCGCCACTTAGTAACATCTATTCGTGTTTATACTGCGCTGTCATATAGCGTTGTCATTCAAAAAAGCGTATTGATGCCTTTTATAAAGGCCAAAAATCATATGTAGGAGTTGCAGGCCTCTATTGATTCCAATGTGTTGAGGTTTATAAGTGATCTGCATCAGTCTAGAAATGTAAAAATATTTTGAAGCCTAGCGAATCTAAGTATGAATCTAAGTAAGTGGTTTCTGATAATTACTTAATGATATAAAAGTTGCAATTGGGGTTACACGCAGTAAACGCATGAACATGAAGAATGACTTTGCTTGAAGACTAGCGTGATTCATGATCGACTGCTTGTGTATCTCTTCTAAGTTTCTTAACGAATGCGTTTGATGCTAAAATGTCATTTAGTTGTTATAGCACATAGATATGGTGGAACATAAACAATGTGATTGTCTTCCCGGCTAATATTAGGGTACCTACTGTAACGTATGAGGATATATATTTATGCATGTCCAGAAAAAGAGTTTATTCAGGCAATAATGGGCAGATTCATTATCTGGTACAGACTATAGGCTAAAGCTGCCTTCGTACCCACACTTAAAGCGGATACCTCACAGCTAACAAATCCTCGTCAAATAAGCAGTTTCAGTCTCAGTGAATGCGGTTCCATTTCGATTGAATCCCTGGAATTAATACGTATTGATTAATTTCTAGTGTTAAAGACCTTAAAAACAAGACTGAAAACCGGAGTGAAGTCATGACACCGACCCACGTGGCAAGGGCGGTTTGGTGACGATACTCGTGCTGGCAGACAATGCCAAAAGCCAATCGAAGCGGTCAAAAGCCAAACGACCTTCTTCAGGCTCAATGCAAGCAGACGTACCCAGTAGAGCCAAGGGCAGGTCTAGAGCACAGATAGCCCGGAAACAATGAGTTCTTACATAATTTCGACTGATCACAAAGCTCATATAAAGCTTGGAACAGGCGAACGCACCGCCGACAGTTTCACAAGCAGAGAACCCGACAATCATTATGAGCATCGTTTGTTTTTCATCCTTTGTTCTTAAAACGTCATAGCACTGGCCTCCGCGATAGACTGCCTCAAAACATCCGTTTTGAGAAGAACCTTGGACACGTCTGCCAAGCCGGCTGAAGATCTGCCCGCATCTATCGCAATTGAATGCTTCATAAACGGTCCAAGGCGCAAACTCTAGCAGACGCTCAGTGTGCTGAAAAACAGGAGGGTTCAAATACGCTGACAAGACAGATGTCTAAGGAACTGAAAAAGCTCAGTGCAGCCTCATGGGAATATCAATCCTGGTACCAGCAGACTCTATTTCGTTGCCTGATGCTGTATAATCAAATGGGAACAAAGAGAAGGAAGAGCAAAAAGCAAGCATACACAGAAGGCAAAAAAGGTCAATTAAAAACGCCGAACTCACCAAATCTGTGACTGTAGAAGTGAGCAGCTCAGGGAGAGCAGAGGCATACTGGAATATATTATGATTTAATACATGATTTAGCATTTGGATTTATCTCTCAAGCAGCTATCTTACTACTAAAAGACGCGATGGTTTGCCGATAGTTTAATAGACCGGTTGAAAGAAACAGATAAATTAAGAATGCGTACCTTTACCGACGAGGTCGAGAATACCCTTGACGAAGCCCAGTTAACGGGAGAAATAACTGATCTCTGACTCTATCTTCAAGTTTAATACTTGCGGCAACATTAGCCTACAGACTATGTGAGAAAAGGTGATCATGTGGTTACATAGGGCTTATCGGAAGACAAAACTGTTGTAGAGCAACTTGCGGCACAACGGTGGAAATCTCCTGGACGGTACCCCGCCGGTATCTGTTAAGACACTATTGGGGGCTGTTATTGATATTTTCAAATTATCAGGTACTTTTGCTTCTACAGCTGCTGTAATATGCAGTGCATGCACGATGCAAATGTTTAGAGGAATGATTTGGTGTGTACAGCTTCTGCTGAGACTCTAGCAAAAATAATTTCGTTTTAGAATCAGTTTTGTAAAAAAGCGAAAAGTATACTTACACAGCGGAGATTTCTGGGAGAAATTATAACAGAACACAATGAAATCTAGGCCGAAATCTAAAATGAAGAAAGTGAGCCCTGGGAATAGGGCAGTAGTGTGCTGTTACGGTTGACCCTCAAGTATCTTTGGTAACTGTAGAGCTGGTTCGGTAAAGGCCAGGAAAAAATATTTTACTATGGCAGAAATGTTACTAAAAGCTTTAATCAATAATCGAATCTAAGTTTGGATAAACATTACTTTTTCCCTATTTTAAGCACAAAAACCAACAACAAAATCTTAAATCTAAAAAATCAGTAAATCAACGTTATCCAAACACTAGCTTCAACTTCCTCAACAAATTATTCTTTTTAGTTTTCGGCGTTTTCATAACATGGTCTTGCGTTGTCGCCGAATACCCAAACCGTATGTTTTCAATTGCCGTGCGTTATAACAATAAGTCTTCAAAAATTTGAGATATGTGGCAAAGAACAGCGTTTTTGTCTTTTAGCTACTATCTGGTAATGTCTGGTAATATCTTGTATTTTTGTGGATGTCCGATTTAAGGGTCTTTTTACGCTGGTTCTATTTTATTTTAGCACTGCAGTTGGTGACGGAGGAATTAAGTAGAGGAATCAATAACAATAGAAAAATTTCTAATTCAGAGTTAGGATGAAGAGAAACTCTGATGTCTGGATGCTATGTAAATTAAACGAATGCAAAAGCGCAAAGATTCAGAAAGCAAGAAAAACTTCATTCAACTGTAATTTACGGCTTTAACTTATTTAAGCTAACATACGGACTTACCGCCGGTGTAGCATAAATGCCTTAGGGTAGGGAAATGTCTGTTGCCCCTGGGACGTATATGCAGCGCTTCCCGGGGTCGTAGACGATACTAAGACCATCATTGACAGGAGGGCTATCTCCGCGAACCATGTAGTCTGTTTCATTATTATTTTTATAGTTATTTTTAATCCGTCAAACTTCGGTCAAGGAGGATGATTAAAGGATAATGCCGCGATCAACACTGCAGTTCAACATCGCACAGCTACCACTACGCCCGCGTTGACAGCCGAATTCGAATGACGACTCCTGTAATACGTTGGAAACATGCGTAAGCTCTTTTAGTAAATACAATATTTCCAATTTTGACATTATATTTCTCTTTCATTTCATTTGGCGTGCTATAAGTTAAATGAATATATTATTAATATAATTATGATAAATATATTAGTTATTTTATCGGTTGTTGCTACAAGGTTTCGATTACTCTCCTACCATTTAAGCACATACAATTTGTCTTAAGAAACTTATTTCCATTGCAAAAAGTGTAAGATGAAACATTCTTTCGTCAAGATTATTATGCGCCTCAGATATATTGAGCATTACGAGTGACTTTTTTCTTGTGTTGCACACGTGAGCATAATCTCTTAAATTTTTCTGATGGCATTCTGAGCAGCTGTACGTTTTAAGATGAAATTTTCATATCATAAAACAGTGGGTAAATTTAAGAATAACGGGGTACAAGCAGACATGAATATCCGTTGCCTTTATAGTGAACCATTGGAAACTTGGGTTGACAATATTGACGTTAAAAATCATTGATTAAATGAAGTCTAAAATTAGATTAGCTGTCATTTAAGCAGCAAAACCTTTGAAAAGGACCAATATATATCTGGAGGGAAAGCAAGCGTTGCTCTTTCTAAACGAGTTCAGAGACATGTAAACGTTACTATTTAATGTGTTGTGCTCGCCAGGTATCTGTAAACCTGTTAAAAAATTGCTAAGTATCATTCAAAAACAGTATTTGATTAATAAGTTAATGAGTTAATTGACTATATTATAGTAATATCACGTTCTAGATATTTTTTCATGACATTACCATCAAACTTCGATGAGTTAACGTAACGAGATTAATTAAAGACGCGCCTAAAAGTACCGACTAAAAGTAAAAAATATATTGTTAAAATTGCTTTTATATCAAATATATAAACAGGAAATTTTTTAGAATACTACCTGGCGCTTTTCAGTGATAAAGATTGTCTGGTTGACGATGCGCGCCTAGCACAGTTGCATGTGGCTTGCTAGGGCTGTTTGTAGACATATGTAGGATAATGAAGTATTGTCGTGCGTTATTCAACATAACTCAACTGTTAAATATTAGCATTTTCGCTAAACAATAGAAACGTCTATAATATTCTACAAATTTTTTGGAGACAAAATAGCCGTCCCTGACAACGACAGTTGTGGAATGGAATGTGGAACAATAATTGTGGTATACCATTATATACCTTAGGATATCCTTATTGAGCTGTTATTCATGTGTGCCTCAGCAGTATTCGCATTATAATTCTAATCTATAATAAATTATAAAAATAGGTTGGAATCAATTGCAAAAACAAATCATTTTTTCGGTTTGCTTGCTAAGGTAGCAGGATGTCGTAACATCTCCGGCCAGCAAATGTAATAGCGGGAGTAAGCTTGTTCCCTATCGAAACTGTCGTCAATCAAAATACTAAGAAAAAACTGTGCAGGCAGAATCGAGAAAAGAAAAGGGCCAATGTGCGTTAGCAAACCTGCCATCTACAGTCGCTTCTTTCAAACCCTACGACGTCTGCACTCATGTTTCTCCAAACGATGAATATGATGCTACCCCCTGCCCTGCGGAAAAAGACTGGCGCTGAGTGGCCTTTTCAAGGACTGTTATGTACGTCCATATGTCATTGATAACGTCGTTGAAATTATAGGTGCAAGTGCTGGTCGTGAAAGTCGCCCATTCAGCGTAGAATAGGTCGGTAAAAGCACGCCTCAGCGGCATGGAAGATTCGTAAAAATACATACATAGAAAATGATATATCCTTGATAAGTGATCATATTGACTTGTTGTTAGTCGGATAAAAAGCAGGTGACCAAAGCGAAACACTAAAGCAGGTCTCAAAATTCCAAAAAAGCCAATCTTTTTTATCCGTATCAATTTGAGATTAGTTATGGTCATTTACATCGTAGCAATAAACTACTATAATTAGCATTCAAATAAATACATCTCTGGGTTTGAACCGAAAATCCAATGTGTAATATCTTTACGAAAAAAATATGCCGAGTGTCACGTTATTCAAGTTAATAAAGGATATTATTGATCACGTTCTTGTGGCCGATTCATGATATCACCAGCCTATTAGTTTAAATATCATTGTCACTTTTGTAGCGCTATGAAACCTATATATATATATATATATATATATATATATAAGGAATTCTAATTGTTAGCAGCATGCCACGTATCAGTTCGTTGCCGTGATGACAAAACCTTTAACGTAAATACTTTTCGCTAGTGTTTAGAGATGGAGCTCCCTTTTAAAGGATTATTGCACATTCCACTAATAATAGAATCGAGAAATTAGAATGATTTAGGCCAGAAAATTGTAACGCTACTTAAAAATATACAATAGATTATTAGATGTATTCGAATCTATAAGCATGTACATATTAGTTTGGCTTGAAATGGAGTTTCATCCCTATTTTGGAAGCCTTAGATTGACATTGTACTGCTTAACAAAGTTAGCTTGAGTTTGGTTCTATTGTGGAATCATTTCTATAGGGGTCGTTGTTGTTTTGGTTAATATTAATGCAACGCTAGCAATCAAAGTCTTTAGCATAATGTACACTGAATTGCACATGCCTCTAATTATTTTAAAGAGTTGCAACTAACTACTTCCCCGATAACTAAAAGAATGTGGTTTACAAAACCCTGTGCATTTCCTCCGAAGATAAACGGTATTCAGTAACGGTAACCCAAGCCGTAGTCAGTGGGTACCAGGCTACGGGTTATTTTTTTTTAGAGAGGGGGAAAATCTTCTTCAGACGCACGGACATTTCAGCTTGGTATATTTCAACCATCTCAAGTGCGGGCCGATTCAGTGTGGGGCTGACCGTGGATGGAAACGGCCTCTAACGCACTAAAAACCACCTCCTCTCTCCTACCAGGTCTCGGAAAGGCTACGGATTAGTTAAAATTTTAACTAAGACCCCGCTTTTCTCTTACTTTGACTCTCCGCCCTTTGAAATAGGGTTATATTTTTCTAGAATTCGTCAAGCCCGTCAACTCAATTTAAACATTTCTACAAAGGACGAAGGCATTTGATAATTTACTACTATTCGTCGTTTTTACCCTTTCATAAACTCTGATTGGAGGCTTTCGATATCTCACTTGATGCTCTAACATATGCTATGCCAGAGTATTTTTTAATATACAAAAACACGTGTGGTAAGTCGACTAGAACAGATTTGTCGCAATTTAGGTACTGCGACCCGATTGTTGACCTGTGTAAATGTGACATATCTTGTGACAAAGCACAATTTGTATGTGCTCGTGTAATTTGTAAACCCATGCAATTTATCACGAAATAATTTTAGGTAATGCCTAGAACGTAGTAGCAACAGAACGGGCAACATGCTATTTTGTACGTTTTTAGTTTTCTCGACATTTATCAAAGTGAATGTAGCTCCATCATGTTTTGATGTTATATAAATATTTTTGCAATGACTTACAGCGTAAATAAATTAATGGAATCTTGGATGTTAGGCGTTAAAACTACGGCAATGACAATGAGCTCCCACGGCATGTCTGATATAGTAGTCGATAGTATACGTGCAAAATTATTTGCAGCTAAGAGCTATTAATTGATTGGTTCCATTACGTTTGTTTAAAACGTGAATAAATAAAATTATTTACGGAATTATAGAAAATATTAGTAATTTAAATATATATGTATATATATATATATATATATGTAAGCTCAAAACTGGAAGTGACGTTTGAAAAATCTGAAGAGATACGGGTAAAATGTCCATTTTAGCACATTACTCTGCCCGACGCTGCATGGAAAATAGTTCGACAAAATCTCCCAGCAACACAAATTTTCCAGACTTTTTTGCTGCTTTTTTGTTCTGGATGTGTGTCTGTTACAAAGCAACTAACTTCCAGGTAAGCATGTAAAATTGTAGGCATATTCTTCAATACAATGCCCAATGACTCTCAAATAGCATAACGGGTCACTTTATCATCTTTTCTTCATTTTTAGCTACACTTCATCTGCGAGTTTTACGCATGTATAGCATATACGTGTGGCCAACGAATGGTAACAACGATCACGCATGCATGAAAATTGCCCCCTATCACTTGTGCGTTAATATTGGCTGATTGTGTTCGGTTTCCCAACAACTGTAAAATGATTTGTTATTGTAGGGTGTTCTCGTTATCGGAAATATGATCACTATTTTCACTGTGTATGCAGGTAAATCATAGTATGTGTAAAACGATAATATCCAAAATGATGAGAAGACAATGTCCGCAAATAGCGAACGGGTCCTGAGCCACTACCTTTCAGGTTACTAATAGCGGTGTTCAACCATTGTCCTGTGTGCAGTTAGTATATGTTCAAATGAACTTCCAAATTTTAGTAGTTTCCCCGCACAATTTCCGGAGGAAGCCTACGTGGTATTCCTCTATCAGTAAACGTAGTTACCGTGTTTTGATTAGTTGTATTTTGATGAAACTAATGTTTTGAGAAAAATACTGCAGTTCAATTTTCACCTATTTTTTTATATTCTCTTGCATTACTCCAAGCCTTCGGATACACCGCTCTACTCATTTTTTACTATATTGCCTGGCTCTTTTGGCAGCTTTTGTCCCGCTACTCGACGCCTTCCTTGTCCACCCTGATGGCCTCGATGAAGTCGACGGCGGCTTTCCACTTTTTATCCATTTTTAGCATAGTTGGCGCCATGTACCTGGTGTTGGTCTGGTGACCTGATCATCTGTTTAAGTCTCGGTGCAGGAACACATTGTGCGCCGGCGTCCCCCCCCTTTCCGTTTTCCATAGTCCGCAAATCGGGCTTGTTGTTCTGCCAATTCCATGCAGATACTTGCAAAGCTCCCATTGTCCGTCACGATCTGCGTTGGCCGGTACGTCTATATGGAATTCGTGAGTAATCCTCGACCAAAGAATGATTCTTGGGTACCCTACTGTTCTCTTCGATTTAACTCAATGATACTGCAGGCGAACTCTGCCGATTCCCTTTCTTAAGCGCCTCCCTCCTGTCAAGAAAATGACTTCGATTTTTTCGGGGACCAGCTCCAGGAAATGAGTCCTCATCCAATCGTCGATTCGGCCGAGTGCACTGTAAGACTTCGCTTTAAGCTCCTTGTGTATTCTGTAGCAGCTCCTTTTGCGGGGTTCCATCGATTTGGGGTTTTGAGTTTGGATTCTTCGGCATCCAGCGGCTCGATGTATTTCGATTCATCGCCTCTGTGCCTCATACTCCATAGCCTCCTACTTGAGCCTCTTCGCGAAGTTCATTACATGGGCCTTGCGTCTGAGCAAACTTGTCCCAATTCGTCCGAATTCGTTGCACACAAATTTAACACTTTATTGAAACTATATTGACAAACCATAGATTGAGATATTTTCGCACAGGGTGATAGAAAATTTATAGGCGTTTCAGATACAAAATTACTATTGCAACGGAAAAACAATTCACTTTACATAGGAGGAGAAAAAGGGGATCTCCTTTTTCGCTCCCGTTCCTTCCCTTTTGTTGGTGACTTTCTTGTATAGGTGGAGGCCATCATTTCTTTGTGAGAAAGAAAATAGCAGGATTCCGTCTAACTTCTCTCTGCTTGCTTCTTCACACGCATTTGCCAGCACTGTGTTGCGTAGAATTCCTCAAACACATCGGAATACCTCTCTTCTAGTGACCGCACCGTCACAGGTAGATTTTTTTTTTACGAGCCAAGGGTAATTCTTTTTGTCACCATGCAGACACGTATAGACTGTGTGGGGTCTACAGGCCTGCTTAGCGCAAGTCTGAGCCAAAAACGAAACATAGTATTTACGAAAACATAGTAAAACCTACTCGCATAACCACTTCAGTACATTTCGTATTAATAAACGTTTTCAAACAATCCGTGCAGTATAAAGATGATGCTTGCCACCACGACTATCGCCTAAAGCTATTATATGGAAGGGAACCATTTTAGGTAGATATCGATGTACATATATTGATTCTGCCTAAAACCAGCAAATTTACGTGTAGGCCCAGTCGTCTTACATTTATATAAGCGACAAAAGTAATAATTAATATTCCTCTCGGAGACACACTTTAAGCAGACTGTGTCATCCAGTATTGTTCAATGTATTAACTGTAATCATATCTGAGTTTTCCATTTATATCTAAAGTTATGTCAAATAAGTACATCTAATCATGGTGTGAACAATGCAGCGAGTATAATGCACAGTGCAGCATTCTAATACCTAAGTAATAACACACAAGCAAAATTTTCCTATTATATGCTTAGTTTTTTACAATATTTAACCATCTAAACAATTTTTTTCTAGTCGAAAAAAATTGTTTTTTGTTGAAAAATTGTTTTTTGTTGGAAAAAATCGTCATTTAGAAACAGTTTCATGTTTAATTTCACAAAAATTCATATGTGAACCCTCAACTACATGGAACGTTCGCAAATTATGGCTGTGGCATTTTTATACTTCATTACCTAATGTTAATTATTTAATGATAATCGGATACATATTTATGCTATATTTCAGGTACATATTTTTACTAAGCTGTTCACCTTTTGGCCGTCTAATAAAACTTTTTGTATAAGAAGCTTTGTAGATTGTGTCTCCTTCTCACCGGTATCACTCGTTAGAAAAATGATTTTAAAACTTTTTGAAATTCTTGCTGGCGACTTCTAGCCTTTCTAGCGTCCCAAAATGAATCCTGTAGATATAGCTTAGTTTCCAATAATTTTTTCGTTTTCGTTTCTTTGTTTTTCCGAGGCATACCCTCCTTCGTCGTTACTGCAGCGGCTGCCATAAGATCAACCAGTACACTGGCCACCACTGTGTCGTAAAGCAACTACCGTCTCTAACGATTAAATCATGCCGCCGGAATGAATGGAACTATATTCCTATATGCACAAATAATTGTATATGTAACTTTACTGTTCATGAGAAATGGTCTTCATCTACTAGTACTTTACGAAAAAATTAATCAATATTGCAGACAATTGCAACAGCTTTGTCAGAGCAATCGGGAGAGGCGAACCTTAGTTGCCAATCACCCCAAAGTACCAGCATAGACAGTAAAGGCCAAATATCACGAAGTTTACATAGCAGGCACGGATATAATATTTGTAGAAATAATTACATGAAAATACATAGTTTGCCGGTTTTCATATCGAAACAGTAAACCCTATTGATGGTCGTCTTTTACCAGCAAAAATTAGAGCGCCAAGAAACAATAGAGAAGCTATATAGTTTGATTAAACACAATGTAAAATGTCTGAATAGCATATACTTAACATCTTAGTTCGTATCATTTTTGCGCTAACATGCCTTATATAGCCGACCAACAGGGAACACCCAACCCACAAGTATTAAGCGCGTTTGAGGGGCCGAAATACATTTTTAGAGAAAGGCCTGGAAACATACTGCTAGTTTCGTCATTTCTTTCAAAGACACATATAAATAGCTTTAGGCCATCGGTATTAGTCTATACACGGTCCTCGTACAAATTATAATAAAATACAGTTGACCTTATATACAAACTGTCGGCTTAAGGATAGACAACAGCGTAGCTACGGAAGAGCCCACAAATGCTTGCTCCTCTACGCGGATAGTACGTTCAGCCTTGTTACTGAATATATATTTTTACATAAAGTAAAAACGGTGTATGTGGAATATGATCTAGCTAACGTGTTTTGACACGACAACGGATAGAGAAATTCAGGATTGTGTGAGGGTCTCAGAGATGCTTCCAAAAGCCTAAAAACCACTATACAGTGAGCAATCCGCTATTACGAAACCCTGCTTAATAGTATAATGCTCTCTCGAAGATTCAGGAGTGCGGATTTTTGTCTAGATTTGGCTCCTCTACGCGGACAGTACTTTCAGTTTTGTTGCTGAATATTAATTTTTACATGAAGTAAAAACGGTAAATGTAGTAGAAATTTAGTTTGTTTTGTATATCTAGAGAAGGGATACATAGGAAAAAGTTACGGAAAGTTTACAAAAATACCAAATAAAGTTTTTGTTACTCCCGAGTGCACGTATAAGTTTTCAAAGTTTCCTGTGCGTATCAATGCTTAAATAATGGCAGTCTTTGACTTCGATGCAGGCTTATGGCACCCAGCGCTTTTGTACCCGCTTTCTCGTCGGCTATTAGATTCATTATTGATATCTAGATATTGAGAATACCACAGCCAGAAAAAATAAAGTCAAAAAGAAAAAAAATAAAAGTGTTATTTGCCGATGGTTTTGTTCTTTCCGGTCCCTCGGAGACTAGTTTCGGATGGTCACTGTGCCTTTAGAGTACTTAAAATAAAACTGAAACTATAGTGAGTGCTTTCAGTATTCAAGTCCTTGTTCTCAATTTGGAAGCGCCTATTATTCCACTAAAGCAAGCAGAAAATTTAAATGGCCTGGAATGACTTCTACAAGCAACGGAAAGCAGGACATTATATTAAATAATATTTTCACCAAATTAGTTCGGTTCTGCATGATAATATTAGTATGTAATTTTAAGACGGCAACTCTTGTTTATAGCTCGATGAATACGATACAATGATAGCTAGCTTTAGTAAGCTTGATTGGGTTAGGCACAGACCATGAAAAAGTCCCAATATGCTAGGCACTCCTCTTCAACATTGAAGAATCGCAACTAAAATTAAATGCAAATTGTCATGATAGATTTTTACGGTCCATTATGTCACCCACTTGGGAGTAAGGCTGAGAATGAGATCTAGGATTAGACGAGTAACTTATATCTTTTTCGTCTTTTTTTTAAGGCTGACCATCAGCCAACATTTAACGTAACTTATACCGAGCATGGGGCAAACACGCCTTCTCTTTAATAATAATGGCGGGCACTTGGAAGGTTTGGAAGAGATTTTAGAGCAGCTTATTTCATGACCTGGATGGAAAATAGGTTTTAATGATGAATGATAACAATAATAGAATTTGATCCCGCAAGGTATGCTGCACTATGCGATTCTTTTGAAATGCGAGTATTGCCATAGTCAAAAATTGGCAAGACGTCATATTGTTTTGTGGCTGTTTAAATTCGTACAAAGGTTTACCAATTTGTCATTCTGCAGGCCTTTCAAAGTTTTCCAAGTCAGTTCTAGTTGTGATCATTCATAGCAGATAATTGTGCGATGGTGCCGGAGGGCAAATTTGATAAATTGTCAACGAATGCTGCACCTGTATCATTGTATGCACGCAATTTAGTCTTAATATATAGCGCAATATATGGGTGCTGTGTGTGGATTACACGGTTACGCCTGTAGAGAATCGTCAAAACGTCTAAACCACCAGAAGAATTCAAAATGATCTTTGATAGTTTAGTCCAAGCTTGTCAAAATTACAGAAAATCTCTAGCTTCCACAGAACCTGCTCATTAGAGTCAACTTGGTTGACAAAGTTTATATGAGTTCTTTTTTCCTACTAAATTTTAATATAGGATATTAATATAGGATTTTTAATAGAAGTCATTCTCTGCGTACTCGAATCATAATTAGTTGATGGCCGTAGCTGCATGTTTAACGTAACAAGTTGTAGGTATAATAACTCCAACTGCTCCTTAAATAAGGAAATACAGCTGAGTCAAATAATTTGTAAATATTAGAAGGTTACCAAAATTTTCCAAATATGTAGGTGACTCTAGTCTAGACACATGGTCAATCACATTCACTTCCCGAAAGCTACTTCTTACTCAGCCATACACTACACCGGAAATAAGTTATTACAAAGAATTAAAACTTAATCAGTATGTATAAAAGATGGTAACTACCGTCTTACAATTAAAAAGTGTGTTTTTGCGGTACACACACGTCCTTACTGAAGAATGGGGCTCCGGAAGATATACGCAATGCGTAGGCGAACGTGCTTCTTTAGATAATATTCACCGCCAGACCATAAGCTCTCGGATAGGTGCTCCTTGCATCGTTTAATTTCAAAATGAGCTCGGACATCACGCGCCTGGACAACCGTAGCCTTACGGCGATGTTTCAGAACCGTTTCGGGGAAACTCAATCTGAACCGCACGCGAAATCAGTAGTCGAATTGCGCACTTTACCAAATTGCGCATTATTGGTGCTACAACCTCCTACGGACTTCGTTTGTTACAGTGACGAGCATGGTAAGGTAACCCTGTTAATACTCAACTTCTCCGCTAATCCAATGCAATATCGAAAAAATGAGCCTTGTTGAGTAATGCGTACAAAACTGCGTTCCGGATGTATCTACCTTAGAGGGATTGGGGTGTATCATACCAACGGAGGCATCGTTGACACTTAAACTATGTCGTTCACCCGACAGATCGAAACCCCACCCATTGGCCTTCTCATATAGAGCTTATGGAGCAACAGATTCGAGAATGACATTATAGATGCTGTAAGTCCATTTGCTAGCCCTGCGTTTTTAGTAACCAGAAATTCTTTGCATCAATAAGGCTCCTAGGAAACAAGTAGTTATCGATGTTTATTGCCTGAACGACTGCATTATTGACATACATTGGCCCATACCTAATTTTGAAAGTGAATTGTTTGACGCATTAAACCCAAAATGTTTCTGTAAACTCGCTTTCATGGAGGGTTTATTGTACATTTTTCTATCTCCAGAGTCGCGAGCCTTGACGTCGTTTATCCTACCTAGCTCCAACGGAGAGTTTACATGAATGACTTTTTGGGCTATCGGACCAAAGAATGGGACAATTCGACTAACCAAAGATACTATTTATTCCAATACCTAGTTCCAAGCCCGTTTCGCCCCGGTTCTGCATTTGTTCAACCCGACCGCCAAAACCGAACTTCACACCGATACTTTGGCAATAGGTTTGGGAGGAATGCTGACTGAATTAGTGGATGGCCGACGTTGTCCAATTCAGCGCATTTCTTGACAATAAAGTGAAGCCGAATCTACGGACCACTAATTCCGTTTAGAGCTGCTAGACATCGCATTTGTCCTGGAAAAGTTAGGACCATATTCAGTCGGGCGAAAATTCAAGTTAGTTACCGATTGTCAGGCTCTACGTAGCATAAACATCCATACTACAAGAAAACACGCAGGTGGCTAAGTGATTCACATTAATGCGAGACCTTCAGTTTGAAGTCGAGCATCAGTCTGGAAGTTGCATATCACGTGTCGATGCGCTGTCACAACGCGGGCCGGCAATCCGGTTTTTGAAAAAGTTTAACGACCTGTCAACACCGTTTAAATACATCTATGTCGCACCACCAAAATCCATCTTCAACTAGTTTTGCGAAACATGCTTATTTCCTAACTACAGTAAGTCGACCAACCAAGTTCATCAATTTAATTCGTTAGGGATATGTCAATCAAATAAAGCGTTGGAACTTTGTAGAAATTTTTAGAGAATGGGGCATTTCTACACACATTACATCCGTTTGATCGTAGTCTCGGGTTTACAGTTTGAACTTAAGAGCTTCGCAGGCGAAGGGTTTGATATTTTATGACACGTCTCATCATATAATGATATATATGACACTTCGCCCGTTCGGCAACGATCAGTCGGGTGCACCAATGACGTGATGATTCTTCTTGCCAAAATAGCCCATAATTATCGCGAAAGTACGGAAGACCCATATGTTGAGGCAGCTCAGTTATCCCTCAGTACGACTGTCAACAACGCCACCGGCGAAATTCAGATTCGAACGTTATACACCTTCCAACCTACTGACCGCCTTAATCGACCTTTTGCTCACCTTAAAAAATGGAGCATCAAGCCCGAACCAGCGCCTGTACCCGGATCAATAAATCCTTCGAGGAAGTCCCGGAAATATCGTATGGATGTCTGCCTCTTTTCAAGGCGCCGACGTCTTATCAGAAAAACTCAACGCTAGATTTAAAAGCCCATTAGCTGCCAAGAGACGCCTTGACTATAATACGTTATCCAATCCTTCGAAGGCTCAATGAACATAGTTTTCAGCGACAGTTCATGTGTGTTATACTTGGTGAGTGTGACGCTAGCGTTGCATGGCTCGGCAGCAGACGTATGGGCAATACACTAGTTCATTGAGTGCCAAGTGTCAGCAATGAAGCTCGGCACAATGAGCACCTTCATCATTCGCGAAGACGTTCTGGTAGTCGGAAAGGAAGCAACAAGCAGAGGTTGGCAAAAGAAGGCTGTGGTGGGTATAGCTCCGGCCATACCAAATGATAGAGATCCAAGAAAGGTGCACAGGGCCTTACTTGACTTTTCAATAAAGTCTTGAGCAGAACTCTTGCGATTTGAGACACTGGAGATCTCGAAAGAGGAAGTTTTGCTTTACTATGGCTCGCTCAATAGCAAGAAGAGGGTGGCTCTTCAGGCAGTACGTGCTCAAGGGTAAGGGCTAGAGAAACCGAAGGGAGAAGAAGAAATACAGAAGGACCAGGAGAAAACATTGAGAATGGAAGCATATAGACAATCCGAGTCAACAAAAATTACATAGAAGCACTGGAAAATATTAAGGAACGAAAAGGAAGGGAGACAAAGGAAGTCGCGGTTTGACGTTGGGAGGGAAAGAGTGGGAGGACGGGGGATAGTACTTACTTTACAGGAAATTACTTTACAGGAAATGTACGGCGCCAGCCGTCACAATGGAAATAGGGAAACCAAGTGTCGCGTACAAAGTTTGGTGCAAAAGGGCTAGCAAAGAGGGCACGCATGGAGTTCGTTGGGCTTGTTGGTGAGAAATGAAGAAATTCGATAAGATGAGGGATATTGAGAAAACGAGAAAGATGTGCAGTACAGTTTCGGACTTTCGGATACATCTTTAAGGAGCATGGTGTACTCGGAGAGTAGGAGACAAGGGAGACGAGGAAAAATACAAAAGATTTAGAAGGGCTATCACAAGGTCAAGAAAAAGAAATGAAGAGAGAAAAAGAGAAGTTTTTATTTGGGCCATAAGGAATATGGGACTGCGAGAAACGGTTACAAAATCTGATAGGAAACTGTAAAAGAGACATGCGGAAGAATTTTATGGGCTTGGTGAAGCACTCTCAGGTGTCTTCGGGCGACTCTCACGAAAAAAGGGTACCGAAAGTGCCAAGAGACAAATTGGAGGAAGTCGTAACCGTGGAGAGGGAAGGATACAACACCGGCTGGGTTGGGGGAAAGGGGTATAAAAAATTATCAGCAGAAACCTGTAAGAAACCAAAATGTGACTCGTGGCCAGTCATCTAGGCCAGATGGAGTCCCATCAGACATAATTCGGCCGTTAGTGAGTTTCTGGCCAAAATAAATTACGAGTTCGTTTGCTAGGCTTATAAGGAGGAGCTTTCAAAGATGTGGCAAGAGGCGGGGCTAGTATTAATACTAAAAGAGGAAGTCGGTGGAGACCTGGCCGTCCGACGTCTCATTTGTCTTCTGAGTGCCACAGGCAAGTTGTTTAAACATTTGATCAGCTGGCATTGAGAGTTTCGGAGTCCTGTTGGACCAAAAGTATGCCTATAGGAAAAGCATGCCATCGCCTGGATCATTGCAAAGGGTTTTAGAGGTGGTGGACAGAGAAAAGGTAGCCACTTTAAAGACCGGAAAGTTCGTGCCATTAACGAAACTGGACGTCGCCAAAATGGCCCTCAACATAGCTAGGAAGCGGTTTCGGACACTCTCGGAAAGAAATTGATACCTGAGAATCTACTGAGGATCCTTTCTTTGTACCTTCAAGACAGGTTTCTGGAAGTGGATCCAAATGGAACCATGAGTTCCGGGTCTCCGCAGAGGTGCTGCGCGGGTTTATTCTAAAATCCACTCTTGGTCTACCATGGGATTTTAGACAGAGTCTTCGGGCGATGTGGTGTTTCTCGCCTATGCGGATAATTTAGCGATTACGATCAAAGCTTGAACTATGAAGGTCCTTAAGAAAAATGCCTTAAAGGCTTTAGCTGGTGTTTAGGAATAGATGAAGAGTGACCTCCTGAAGCTCGCGCCAGCGTAGAGTAACGCAGTACTCCTGACAGGCCGAAAGAGAATAGAAGACTTTGTCCTAGATTTTGACGGACACCAGGTCCGACCCAAAAACTGCACAAGATACTTGGGGATTCACCTATGTAAAGGGCCAACGGGGGCGTAGTCCGTAACGCGGGCAGCTGCTTGTACCTTGCAGGTCTCACAAAATTTAGCCAAAATACTGCTAAGTGTGAGAAAAACACTGTTTGGCGGCGGCGATGGCACAAATGATTGCCCTATTTGCCTAGCCGGTGTAGGCTGACATGGCATTGAATGTGATCAGGAATGCTGAGGAAGCCTTAGCAGTTATTGGCGATTCGGGTCGCCAGGGTATACCAGGCGGTGCCAACTTGTATCTTGCTGGTTCTGGCCCGACGCTTACCATCGGATCTCCTAGCCGGTGAAAGGCGAGAGGATATATCCACGCCAAAATCTCGCTGAAGCATACCGGGACACCCTACAAAGATAGCAGGAAAATTAAATGAACTTTTCTGCAAGGCAAATCACCAACGGCAAGTGGACACTCTTTTCAGATCTGAAGGACTGGTACGAGGGAATAAAGGGAAACTTAGCTACTACACCGCTCAAATATTATCGGATCTCGACTAATTCCAAACGTATAAAGTGAAAATAGGAAAGACGTCAGTTGATATCTGCGTGCTCTGTTCCTCAGATAATGTGGACAAAGTTGTTTCTGCGTCGCCTAATAAACTAAAGGGTAGTTGTTGGTTACAAGCAATCCGTAATCAGACGAGAGACCTTCTTTTTATAACAGTCGAATCCATTACCGTCCAGCTGAATCTATTTATTCATTGATTGATTTAGTGGCGATTATTCGCATTACCTTCATCAGCATATAACTTGTTGAAGTAGTTGTTCACTCTAATAAGAGTGAAGAATACGGAAATATTAATCTAGTCTACCATTAAGTACAGTAATTATATTAACGAGTGACTATTTTAACTAGATTTATGATTTTTACAAGTGCCTATTATTTACGATTATTAAGTGTGCGTAAGTGGTTGGTCTTAAATTATCGCAATATCTAAGTGAAGGTGGCACATTTTTATTATATTGCACAATAAGGTCACTCACCGTCCGGAAAATGTGCAACTGAATGAAAGTGAAATTGCAAGCAATATTATGGTAAGAAAACTTTACAGTGGTTGATATTTTTATCCCTAAAAGTAGTATAGGTAAACAATTGCCAAATAGCTACCGGAGAAACACTAACAGTTCGTGTTGCATCGTGGCGGATTACAGGATTACTTAGACGTTCTTTGCGTAAAATAACGTAGATGTCTTTATATAATTTAACGTGGTTTATCGTTAACACACTTTCTTTTAACTTTTTCTCAGCTGCGGACCTATCCGTGCCATTTGTAACGAACGGAGGACAACCAGTTTTGTTAAAAACTTGAGATATGTGATATTCGAAAGTTACTGTAAACACCTTCTTCTCCACTAGTTTGTGTCGGACTAGCAGGCACGGAATGAGAAAGAAAAGGTATTTAGGGTAGTATGGTACGGGCTGATTTGTGAACGATAATCAGACGAGAATCTGTGCAAAACGAAATTTTCCCTTCAACTACTCAAAATACGACAAGCATCGAAGGTTTCAGCGTCTATCTACTTCTAAATTTTTCTATTGTAAACTTGAGCGGCCAGCATAAACCATACAAAACCTGCACCTTCTTTCTTAGTTATTTCACTTTTAGAGAAAATACCTATTCTGTATACAGTTCGCATGTGACGGTTTGCCTGCTGCCTACAAACTTAAAACTTGCTCATTTAGTGTTAAGATTTACTAATGATGCCAGGGTTATAAATTATTGTAATCGTCGTATCCTATAAGTTATTGCTCATGAAATTGAGGTGTATAACTCGAAGGACACTTATTCAGACGCCTCTAAGCTTCGAGTGCGTCAGCAACAGCGCTTGGATAATAAAAAAAAGTATTTCAAAACGTAATAGATTATCAAAATATCTATTTCGTTATTGATAGTTTCTGCTAGTAATTTGAGATGTATTCACTACATAATGGTTTGTCTCTTTGTTTAAGCCATTTCTTAGTTTGAATTCCCCCAGGAATCAATAGAAACGAATTAATGTCCGCTTTATCTTAATATATATGTTAGTCGAATTCTTTGTTGATATTCACGTAGACTGCGTAAATGTCAACACACAAAGGCAAAATAAGTTCGCAAATAACGTATTTTACATGTTTATGGTCATTTCAGTTACTCGTTTATTATTCTTCGAAAAATACGTAAGAAACCCAATGTTGGGCCGACAACTTCGCCACCAACCAACTGTCGGTGGATCTGTTGGCGTTATCATTGTTACCAACCAGAAACAAATACTTAACAACATATGCTTTACCTTAGTGCTAATGTTCTTGCTTTTAAACCCGCTCTCACCATTCTCATGAAAGGAGCTTTAATGATTTCTTATACGAGCATTTTCAAAGGATGCCAGTAAATATTGACAGTTCTTCTTCTGTTTGTTGTAGGTGTTTCAAGAGCTATCGTGTTGGGTTAACCTATTTCATTGCACGTCTTATTCCCCGTCCTGATGTGCAATCTTGGGTTTCCTGTCGACGGTGTTAATATAACGATTCAACAAACTCCAGTTAGAGGCTGGTGATTTCCAAAATTTATCATGCGCATAGTAAAGCGTTCCTCATATCTATCTTAAGCTAGAAGTGGCATTCCTTGTTCTCGTCATTTTGAAAAGAGGTACAAATCGGCGCAAAGTTTGCTCCAAACTTATGTAAATCGGTTGTGGCTATCCGCAAAGGAATGTTTTTCTTGATCGTTCACAATTTCCAGTAAGCATAGACTTCTGTGTCAGATTCTACATAATTGAATAAGGATTCCTATTCAGCGCATTGGGTGGCAGGTCCCTCTGCAGTATATTACATTATCCTTCATTGTTTTAGTTCAGAATTGTATAGTACAAATATTTGCGATTTACATGTACAGTGCACCCAGAGCTGTCTGGTAGTTTTCAAACAAGATAGGGTCCCGCCATTTTTTTGAATATATGGCTTGCTTTTTGACCATTTTGTTTTTTTAGGATTAGATCAATAGAATTAAGGTCGATAACTGGCATTCAGACCGCTTTACTATGTTATTGATTCTGCAATAGGTCTATCAGACTGGTTAAGTGTCTCACTTGGTAATTTTCAAGTATTAAATAGCAACAGGCCCACATGCGATTTTTCTGCCTCACTCTGAGAGACAACCCATCTTTGTATCAGCCAAGATAGACTTCCGTCTGTCACAAAAAAAACCTGTATAATCGACAAAAACCGTATCAAATATGACCAGAAAAAAGAAAACTCCAAAATCTTCAGACTTCGTGAATAGGTGTACCTTTCAAAACTAAATAATTGCAAACATCAAAATGTGCGGAGTTACAGAATTCAAAAGTGAGAAACCTACAGAGAACGGTGATGCACGTTATACAGCTGATGAAACAATTGCGTTGTTGTAACGGACGTTTCTCGAACGTGTAATATACCTTTGGAGTCCGAAAAATCTTGCGACATTACTCCCCCAATTTTTCTCTCTGTGTTTGTAAAAATAATATGTGTGTTAATTGCTGCACGACCCTTTTTGACCAAGAAAACGACATTATAGATAGAATTAAAGCAGTACCACAAGTTAAAGATTATGTGAATTTATTAAGTACGGTTATTATTATTAAAATAATATCAATCAGTATAGCAATATTATCATATAAGTGCAGTACTATTTACACGACGAAAGAATTACTTTGACCGGCTACGCTAGCCTTCATGTTACTCTGTTATTCTTGGCAATCTCAAAGGCAGTTAGTCTACCCACTGCGAAGATAGTTCATTTTTATGAGGGAAACTTGGTACAGAGCAATTTATCAGCAAATTTGTATCACTAGGATCGATATTTTCCGCATTGAATATCTTAGTACCGAAACTGCTTAATATAATCTCACATAAGCAGAACTCAGTAATCGCACACAACTATATGTTAGCCGTCCAAATAAAATGGGCCAACCTGGAAGATTCTTGCTGCACTTTGGGAAAGAGTTCACTCACAATACGCCTTACGACCAGAGGAGACACGTAGATGCACGTGTATCTCACGGAGTAATGCAAAGAGCGCTACCGTGGATGTTAAATGTTGGCTGATGGTCAGCCGTAAATATATTTAGTTATATATTTACTTAACCTCGTTTACCGCCCCATTTTTAAGCCAAAAAGAAGCCAGGAAAGGCGACATAGAAAAAACGGCCATTTTAGCTTCCTGTTGCCTGTTTGGGTTGGAGTCAACTTCTTCAAGAAAATATCTAGCCGTCTATATGCGCGTCAAAATTTTTCGGCCGGGAGACACTTAAGATGCCTAGTGTCGCAAAAGACAGATGGAGTATTTATACACCTATCCCAAATCATTATGTAAGAAAAGATCAATAAGAAGAGAAAGGCTTTGTATGTCTGGGCCCTAATTTACAGGGCCGCGCTACAGAATGAAAATTATTGAGCTCAAAGCCAGTGCGAGTAACTGCTTTTTTTACGATTCTCTAATTGAACTTGCATTTTATACTTAATCCCTACGTTCATTTGAGCTGATTTGTAAATTATAGAAACCATCTTTAACATGTCTGAGTCCTTCAATTTCTGAGTCACGTCTATCACGCATTATATTGAAATAGATGTTTTTCAAACGCATGCGCGTGGTCATTCTACTACCAGTCATTCGCATGGTGAGATAAAACAAGTCGTTTGTGACGCGGATATACTCGCTTATAACACTTACAAGTCGTAATAACGGTGAGAACTACGTTAATATACGTTTGAACTCATATGTAATTGATTGACCTTTTTTTTTGTTTTTGCAAATGTTTTTAATGAAAAAATTCTAAATGTATTCGCCCTACTACATCCATTTGAAGCAACTTATCGTGCTGATTAAAACAATTTCTTATCTCTCCGCTAAATCAAATAGTTTTCGACTCGTGTTATTACTTATAATTACATTACTTATGATTGATTTTTATTGTACTTGAAATAAAAAAAATGAGATATAGGAGATAAATAGAAAAAAGAGGCAGAACGAATATGCCTATTTTAACTGAGTAGGTACCTTTTAAAAAACAACAAGCAACTTTCATAAAAATTAGAAGATTGACTAAGCCAAAGGTTATCAATCGAATAAACGAATACTAAACATAACTTTAGATATAGATTTGATTCATCGGGCTTACACGTCATTCACTTGAAACATATAAAGGTCACTTAGTACCTACCACTCACATTCCTTCCATTAAACCAGATTTAAATACGATTATTGCTTTGTCACTCTTAAAACCTACTATATACACAAACATACCATACACTCAGGCACGTTAGGAACTCCCTCTTATGAAAGCGACATTATGCGCCACTTATCGATGCAAAATATTAAAAAGATAACTAACTATTAAAATACCAAACTGATATTAGCTCCTTGTACAGGTAACGATGGATGGACTCTTGACAATCCTTTTCATTAGTATCGCCTAGACTAAGTGGTTCGAAGTGGAAAATTGGAACGCTCCGGCTCGTTATAATACAGCAATTGATGGTGAGACACCTTGTACGTTGTTGCATTATAGGGGTATATCGCATTGACAGCTTCGAGTTGTCAGCGTGGGCTATTCCCAAAATTAGACTTCCTAAGATAAACTGGATGGAACCGACAGGGTCTTTACGCTTATTGATTAGATTACCCATAAGCGTAATCGCCATTAACGGAAATGTTATCACTCAACTACGAGGTCGGCTGTTTAAAGAATTCCTGTCATACGTATTGGTATTCGATTAACTATACGAATTTCGGAATGAAGTGCCTCGACTTCCATGTTTACCCATTTTCCTACATCTTGTAAATAATATAACAAATGTCAACGAACCGAAGAAAAAGCTACATAATACCGCCCAGCTGCCCTACAGCCATATCCACCTTTACTTCCCACTTATTTTTCTCTTGAGTTCCTCGCCTTTTTTCCTATGGAGACTAGTCTAATATTATATATTAGAGTCGCAGCAGTAACGCAACATGATTAGTTTCCCGTCAGTAACTGGTTACAGATGATTGCCAAAGTTTTAAATGGATTAACCAGAAGCGCCAGACTAACTTGCTGCTGATTGTTTCATCCTAAAGACACTCAATCAAGAAGAACCGCCACAGAGTATAAGAATAGGACAGTACCTTTTCTCCCTTGACATCTACTTTATCAGTGAAAAACAATATTTTGGATAGCTCATATATCTGTAAATTAATTGTAACACATTTTCGATACTATATATCATTGTATGTAAATATATGTATATGAAATATATATAAGTAAAGTACAAAGATGCCTCGATTATAAATTTTACTTCTAGCACGCAAATATGCAGTAAGTTTTTGTAAGTTTATTTGAGTTTTTTATATAAAAAATTTTAGATGTTGGCTATGTTTACAAGGATAAAAGCTACCTTGGGCTTACATAGACACAGGATTGACTGAAAGCGAAATTCTGATATGTATACAGGTGCGGACTGCCTGAAGGAAACCATCATTTTTTGTATGGCATCAGGTACGGAGCCTGTGGCATTAGTAACTGTTCGCAGTTTTCCAAGAACATCTCAAGCCCTACCACTGGTTTCGATATTTAGGCTCTCTTGGAAAGTTGCATATAGGTGTTTTTATTATTTTAGCAATTGTTATATGCAAATAGCTAGAGCTAGTCTGATAAAGAGCTTTCACTCACAAGTTCCTATATATGTTGCAATAGCATGTCACGTAAAACTCCGTGTAGCTTGAATTGTGATTTAGAAATATCGATTTATGCATTTCTAACGGCTATTTTACTAATATATGAAGGTTCAGAACATGAAGTGGTTCCTGCATAACCCAATTGTATCTTAC
>MNPL01028789.1:81850-92633 GCA_002081605.1 Tropilaelaps mercedesae
GCATATTTTTTCTATTATAACTTGCTATAATTAGCTACTGTGTATGAATGTGTGTAACAGCATTCAACATTGCAAATATTGCTTACTATACCTTCCTAAGAGAAACCTTTGCCCTTAATATCACGGAATAATGTTTAATTGCAGGTTCAAAGCCCAAATATATATATATATATATTGTATTATTTTATGAACATATTTCGTTCTCTACTTTTGACTTACATTTTTGAGTTTACTATCACTCTCATTTCAATATTATTGTAGATCCACCGGCTATATAAGATCTAATTAGATAGAATTTTGTTAGTTTTATATAGAAGCCTAAACTATTTATAAAAATGTTGAAGTACCACTTGGGTCTTCCGAATATCCATACACCGACACATTATCAGTAGCTTTCTTGTTACAACACCTTTCCGCTTCCTAATTAATTATAATGTTTTAAAACCTAGCAACTTTCTTCTTCCCATCACTTCTTTATATCTTGGTTTCTTCAATGTGCTAAAACGAAATGCACCACATAGACTTACGTCGGAACGTTACATTACTCTAGAAAGCTTTGCTTTATACTGCATTTTCCTGAAACAATGGTGAAGCCGTTGTCCAGCTCTATTGTGTAAATTCAGCTTATTTTAGAATGAAGATTCCGAAAGATCAATTGAATCAAAGACATGGCAGATTAATTAAATCAAATTATATAGTCCGAACAGAGAGCTAGAGAACAAAATTAATCACGTTTCCAACACTAACCAAAATTGTCACCCAAAATTATGAGGCTGCTAAGGAGAAGAACTAGCATTATGTTTATACAAAAGTTGAATCAAAAAGCCTTAGAACTGGTGCAATATTGAAGCTATAAATATGTGACAACTCAACAACAAATGATCTAGTGTCGGATATGTCTGTAAGAATTTAAAGCAAAATAAAAAAAATTGATAATCTATTCAAGATCGTCTGAGACTATTATAGAAAGTAGGTTGAATGTTCGCGTGATTTCTCAGCATATCTATGTTTTGACTACACTCGTCATTTGGTCGTATTTGTATGGGTGAACTCTGATTTACTTGAATGCGCCACACCTAATAAAGAGATAATTGAGCCTTATATCGTCAAATTTCTCGAATGCATATCAGACATTTTGCCTAAATAAGTTTTTCTCTAGGCTTTTAGTTCTATCCATCGAGCTTTGTTTAAATTCCCAAAACTGTTTCCTATTTACTTACCTCTTAGGAAAACAAAGCCTAGGCAACAATCGGTCCCTACATTCAATTGTTTGACTTTTCTAAACAGGTAATAAGGGCATTGCCTCCCTTGTTTTCAATTAAGGTGTACTTGATCGATTGATCGATGACAAGATATTTAGTGAAAGCTATTACGAGGCCTAAAGGTATTTGCGACTCCTAACAACTTATATACTCAGAACGCCGTACTTCAAATTTAAGTTCTCGACCACAAAACATGGGGATATATCTCTTGGCACTAACTGATAGTGAAGTAAACTTAATTGTAGCTGCGTCGTTTGATCTTAGCGATGTTTGCTACCTAAGGACAGAGTAATAGCTACTAGCAAACAGATCTGACTGTTAGTCTTAGCTAGAACACTAATTTACTATGCAAAGTCCAAATGAAAGTTGTCTTGTGCAATACAGGTTTTCAGCGCCTGTCTTTAGAGGCCTAGAAGAACTCTTGTCCTGCTCATTATCTGACCAATTCTTTCTTATATAAGAATCAAGAACTTACCGATCGCCATACATGTTTGAAGAACCTTTTACCTTTAATATTTTAAATAAGAACATTACTACAATAATAAACGTGATGAATATCGATGGTATACCTAACAGTAAACAATCGAAGAAGAGTGCAATAGTGTGTACAAGTAACCTAAATGGATACTTAGAAGAAATCACCGTTTTTAAGAGGAATAGATGTACTACTGAGAGGCGCTTTGAGTTGAGTTGATAACAAAATTAAATTTTGACAAAGGTGGCTCGGTCATTTCGTTTGACAGAGTAAATCTGGTATTAAAGGTAAATACGTGAATAAGCGATACGTATGTTCACAATAGCAGAAAGCCGAAGAATGTTGGCGCGGATATTTATAGACCCAAATACCAAACGGCGAACGCCTGAAAAAAATCAGCAGTCCATTTCTCTTTTCCCAACATATGGACGATAAAGGCTTGCGCTAGATGCATCCGGTACTTTGTTAGGCTAAACATTGCCCTATTCTCAGGGATTCCGACCCTACAATTATTATATTATGAACATAACCTTCACTAAAAAATACTCAACTGATTAGTCAAAGAAGGGCACTTTAAGGAAAATACGTTTTGGAAACGTAGCACACCGCCTCCAACCTTTCAAAGCTTTGTATTAATGAGTGAATCAAGAAGCAACTGGATTCATATTCTTGGGATTCCCTTAAAGCATTATCGGTTTAATAACTTGAAACGTTATGCGAACTTAATGTTCAAGCAGTATGTAATAACGCAGCTTCCGTTGAGATGATATGCACTAAATTATTTCAATTTGGCCTTAATATATAATAAGCACTTTCTACTGGGTTTACTAGACAGTAAGTTGACATCTTAACAAAAATAAATGCAGTTGAAGACTAAATAGGCATCCGCACTTTCCGTAAAAGTTTATAGATAAAAAGCTTATTTAATGATAAAGTTATCACTATATAAAAGATACAACTTTGTAATTATACCTTTTATTCCTTTACAATCTTCAAGTTGAATGCAGCTTTAGCAAAAGTTGTAGCAACATTCTGTAGACATTTTGATCGGTTCATAGAAATAGTAATTGATATTTGCATTTTTTATTACAAGTTACCACATACGTGTAGACTTTCACGACGAAATTTATACGAGTCTAATTTTTCAAAAAATGAATTATCGAATCATTTAATATTAAGCCAACTGTGTTCGATTTTGGACCACATTTTTTTTCCATAGTGTTGCTCTAGCTATCAGTATATACCATTCCTTGAAAGTGTTTGCATTGGTTTGAAACGTATGTACTAAATTAAGTGTAGCATATTGTGCCTCACATCATACAGAACGTTTTAAGTACGAACAGTACTGATCAACCCGCTCAGCACATTGTTTTTCTAAAACGTTTCCGATACACATCTAATATATTCAAAGGGAGTGACACGCAGCTCTCAACTACTTACTATGGAAGTGCACATGCCTTTCACGAAATCGAAGTAGTTTAGGTAATCCGGAACACTCGCACAGTACAAACTGTTAGTTGAGTACACACGAAATCACTCAGGTTAAAATCTATTAGTTTGGAGGATTCAAAATCACAACGACCACCTAACTATGCGTCCTTGCACAAGAGGGTAATACCACTTGATAGTAGTTTTGTAATAAGGATAATTATAATTAGCATTTATTCAGTAATTATTTTCCTTTTACTTCATATTTGATTATTTTAAATAATTGTTTGAGAGCAAGGAAGGTGCTTGTCCTATTTTTGCGACGCGTCCCCAATCATAAATGACGCCCGCGTCTTGTGGCCACGCTCAGTTTTGGTGTTGGTTAGTTCTAAGCATGACGTGGTTTGATAGTCAAGTGCAGGAACGTCCCGCAGAGCAAGCCCTTTTAGTAGGAGAACTACGCCAATTGGGAGAGGGCAGCTCAGATAAACCCACCCCTAGCAACGAGAGCCTCTCCTGTGTCATAGGCTTCACTAAACGAACCGTATCCAAAGGAGTCCCGGAAAATGCAGGAAACAGGGAGTTGATGCCTTTCACAACAACGACCGACCTCCCAGTGCATCTGCTGGTGAGATGCCTATCGACATTCTTCTCAAATCGTTCTCGTAATTCACAATACCGCTTGGTCAATCAGCTAGTCAAGGAGCTGTTACGTGTAGTCAAGTGGTGTAGATAATTTGCGTGTTGACGCCGTGCGCATTAGCTATGTTAATTAATATTAGGTGTATATCGGCACAGTAATTAAAATAGGTTCTTGCATGCATAAACAGCGTATTGACGGAGAAGAATTACTAACCAACATACAAAAACCGCACTTTAGAGGATAAATTCTGTTGTCGATCTAACGTGTGCGAATTCGTACACCCTAAATCAACATCTAAATACAAAGAAAACTACTGAATCAAATCTAGGGTGCAATTTTTAAAAGATAAACATGTACCTACAATGGCTTGATCTGTTTATGAAAATGAGAGAATAAAAAGGCATATCTTGTTATCCGATTATTAACAATTACATGTACACAATAGGGTGTCACGTGTCATCATCTCTATATGTACGTTTGGAATTTTAATTATTTTACTAATGTTGATTTGTCGCCATCAAGGGTCTAGGATTATAATGCTATAATTGCTAATTTGATTGCTTCCCATTTGATAAATAGAGTCTAAAAATTCACGATAAATTAATTTGCATAGCAAATTAATTTCACGTCTTTCGACTTACATCAAGAAGCTTGTGCGCCAACACGACGTTAAGATCCCATTACATTTTGCCGTTTTTTCAACTCTTTACATACGTAGGTACGCCCTCAAAATTACATCTCTCTCTCACCCTCTCTTTCTCTTCATATATATTTGGAAAATGAAACAAAAAGCGTTAGAGGGTAATTTTTTGTATGTTTTGACTGCACATTTAATGGAGAAGGCAGGCGTATGCTGAAGCTATAATTGCAGACCACCTATTTCAGGTTTTTTTTAAAGAATGGTTATAAATACCTGAGACAAAAGTTTAAAGGCGTGATCTTCATGAATTTTGATACAACATTCAATTGTAACATCTCTTTTACCATTGCGCTCACCTGTCTTAAGGAATTAATACTTTAAATATTCTTCGTGAGGTGGTTGATCAAGCTTAGCTCCACCGGTAGACGATTCAAGCATAGATCTGAAGCAAAATAGGCTTTAAATATCCTCGTTCAACATAATAATTTTCGCGTGGTTTGAGGTTGTTTATATCTTTAAAATTTTTCAAGTTAAAGTTAAAATGAAACAGCCACACACTTTCTTAAATCTCCAGTAAAACTAGAGTTTAGCAATATACGCATTATGATACCACATTGATCGTGTACAATTTTGCGGTCCAATCGGCCAGTCAACTTGGATTGTTCATGATCTATACAAATATATATAACGTGGTTACTTAACTTCAACCTTATCATAATAAATTACCGGAACATTTGTTTGGAGCCGAAAGAGAAGGACTTTTATTGGCTTATAGTTTAGAGATCCAAACTACGTAAGTCCTAGAAAAAAGAGGACCAGGTTTGTTTGTCGTAGACATGGTACACTCTATGTTGTAATGCTCTTTCACGTCTTGTATCAACTCATGAACTCGAGCAAATTTGCATGTATTGTCGAAACAAAATGAAGCTCAGATCTTTGCAAAATTTCAGTGAGGTGCGGGAGTTGCCAGAAAAGGATGTACTGAATGAGATGAAAGATGTACACGACCTTAAAACATTGCCTGGTTCTTTTTATAATTAAAAACTCTTCTCGAGATATCGTCGGTGAAAAGTGTTAAAAGCTTCTGTGATTCTGCAAATAACACTCAGATCTGAAAATCGGACCTTTTTGCTTCTGCGTTGTAGGAGAAGGCAAGGCCAGGCGAAAACGACCACGGGTATAGAAAATTGAGAAAAGAAAGTCCAATTAGAACATAGACTGGTGCTTGAATTTTCTTTTTTTTGCCAACGGAAAAGTTCATCATGAGTACTTGGCCGCATGACTAGGTATTTGGCCAGCAATGTAGGGCTCTCGCTGAGAACAGACTTACTCCACTAAAATTCAGGCCGCAGATACATAACGTCACTCGAGGAACTGGGGATAGCACTACTTACAGAAAATTAAAATAGTTTAATGTGAATAAAAAATCAAATAACATTATTTAAGTATAAATACCTAATCTTATGAATAAGATTTTATTATAATATTGAGATTAATTTGCTAAATGTTAAATCACTTTTTATAACTTTACATTTGTTAAGGTCCTGTTTAAAAATAGGTGAATATAATCAGATATAAAATATTACACTAAGCATGAAGTGTAATATAATAAAAGCTATGATTATAGTAACATGGTTATTAAAGATAAAAAAGATTCAATAATTAGTTCAATATTGCACTTAATTAAGAAAATAATATTATTGCATTAATTGCAGAATATAAGTTTTTATTGGTGGTCAGCTTGATAAAATGGCCAGAGACTTCGGATATCGAAAGAGTTAACTCCAGATGCCTCTATGGTAAAGTCGAGATCATTATACGCTGCGATGATGCAATCGGTTATCGCGGGCGCAACAGCTGAATTTGGAATTAAGGTTAATCCGCCAGGAGTAAGCCCCATTCTAAATACTGCCTCGAGACCTCGAAAAGCCAGACCCCGAATTTATGGAAAGAATCACGTTCAGTAGGAAGAACTCTCAACTTCAATAAAACCAACGCCACACGTTACCAACGCGATGAGTCCTCGAACAACAAAATATTTCAAAGGCTTTATACATGGGCTAGAGCCGCGTTGGCAATTTTCTCTATGAATGGGGCCGCATTAGAAACATTCACCGTAAAACTTGCGGATAGTTTTAGTTCACTGTTACCAATGAGTAATATTGTGACAGAGTGCCAAGTGTAGCAAAGAAGACCCGAGCTGAGAGTTGCTGGATTCAATAAAGAAAGGTTAAGCATTTTGGCAGGGTGTCGGAGTAGGCGTATACATTCGCTTGAAGTGTAGTATCGTCGAATCAGCATCGACGAACCAGTCTCAGCTACAAAGAGCAAGACAAGTGGTGCACGTTCGTTTTAAAAACCGAGTTTTGGGGGCTTTTTGGGCGGCTTCGCTGTCGCCACGTTTCATGTAGAAATACACTACTTGATGTACTTGAAAGCATCCTATCCCAAAGTTTTACAATTTTTGGCATTGCGATGGGGGATCCAAACATCAATCTGCTAGAGATGTCGTTCTGTAAGGGGTACATCTCTTTCTGCTCCTCGGGGAGCTACCGCCACATCGTAGTTTATGTTACTTGCCCAGTTCCGGGCACTCGTATGAATCATCTAGTGATTGAGAACTGCGAGGGTTTGGTGACCTTTCCAGCTGTCTGGTACGCTCCTTTAATTCCTGATCGTTATCCGGTTCCCATAGGAATGAATAGCGCGGCTTTGCTTTGATGTTTAGAAGGCACGTCAGTCATGGCACCCGACACTTCTCGGAAACAACTTTGGAATCGAGTTGGTTTACTGTACTGTTGAGGCGTTTCATGAGGGTTTAACTCGTAAATCTGATAATTGTTTCAACGTTTTGAAGCAGAAACCCCTTATCAAGGAGAAAAAATAGTTCGCTCCGAAGTTGAAAGGGCTATGACGCTCAAAAACACGTCAGAATATTACTATTTGAAATGTTATTCCCGAAATTCTATATCAGCCTTGAACGATTAAAAGACTCCTAAAGCGCCTTTTTTATAAACCAGTTCAAAGGTTTAAGGTGTCATGCTAAACAGTTAAAGATCTTCTCAACGTATCCTACGGACGTAAGAGACAGACGACTGCACTCCCGGAGGTTCTTATCACCAACACAGGAGAACTTAGCGAATCGCTTAGCGATTCCCTAATCCCTTTGCAGCGGACGGTACCATGATTGTATTATCACTTCAGACTGTGGACAAGAGTAACACCAAACTAGAATCGGTCTGGTCAGGCCTACCTCCACTGTTTGGCTTCTCACGAACAGAAGTTCTTGAAATTATTGTTGCATCTAAGTCAATGAAAGCGAATTGAGTTTTTAGAACTGCTGGGGTGCCTAGAGCTCTAATTAAGCGTTTCGCAGCCTCGCTTGAAGAAGAACGTCGTGGGCCGACTAAGTTTCGTATGGGTATTGCCGCCACAGAATCTAGTCGCCTCTGGCCTCTTTTTAATGTCACCTTATTTTCCACGATCATGTTAAACCATTCGTATTCTGTCCTACCAGGCTCTCAACAGTATCATCACGCAGTCCTGCACCTCTTTCACTGATGCTTCCATCTCCCTTGCCTCAGCTAGGGAGGGACAATCTAGAACTGTATGTTCAAGATCGTCTGTCTCTCCAGTCTCACAAAAGACGCACCTATTGTAGTCAGATTTCCCAATCATCGCTGTATAGGTTTGGAGCTGTCCATGACCCGTAAAGACCTGGGTAGGTTTCGTGAACGATCATCCACTCTGACACTCGTTGATCGTAGCGCTTCTCGCAGTTGTCGGATTCGACTGATCGTCGAGGAAGCATGAGCTTCCTTCTCTAATCAGCAACTCCCGTGGCATCATCTTAGCCAAGACGCGATCCGCCTCGGTCAACACAGTTATGTACTGCCGGCTTACCCTGATCGCCAGCGTTTTCTGTGCCGACCTGACACAAGCACAATTTGCCTTATTTTCAGTCCGATGTTGCCCGTACGGACGTTCCGTGTAAAGCGATGAACTCCCCATGAACGCGAATGAAGAAAAATGAAGAAAATCCATGAGGCTTGCTCTAATGACTGCAATACTGAACTGAGTGTGGGCGAATCTGTAGAATTAATACACATAGCGGACTCGTTTTTCTAAGCGGACAAGCCTAATGAATTGTATATATATATATATATATATAGACAAGCCTAATGAATTGTATATATATATATATATATATATACATCCAAAAACTTGAATTTTCCTACCTTACGGCTATCTAAAGTATTAACGGAGCAAAAACTCATTTAAAATCCCATCTCATAAAATAGCCACAAGTTTTAAAACGGTGTTTTGGAGACACGACATATTAAAGATGAGGAACACAAGGCGGATGAGAATTTTCCAATTTGTGATTAGACTTCTATGTTCATTTCGACAATTACTAGACGTATAAAGGGAGAATTGGCTTCTTCTTCCGTTAATTCTTTAACCTTTTTGCCTACGTTGATCCGAGCTTACGGATATCGGATTTGTTCTTATATTTCACATATGCACTTCCTTTACTTGTGAAATGAAAAGTCCATAAGGCCTTAGTGCAAAAAGGTTTTATTGTGGGAAAATTTGGTGATAGCCCAATCACAAGCCCGGTGTTGCTCGCGCTCTTCTCCGACCACTATCGCTATTTCCTGATGATTCCGACAATTAAAGTCATTCGTAAATCCCCAACCTCCTCACGTGTTTGGCCTTTGATAGAAGTGTATGATATAATTGGTCCAATGAAACGGTAGATGCTATTTACATGTTCAGAAATATTTGACGCCGCGGCTACGGCAGTCCTGGTGTTCCAAATGTCTTGTTTTAAGGCCATCACCTCATGGTGCTAGTTGCTGCTTCGGCAGTCCGATCGTTAATTGATAATGCTTGAAGTCACAATTGGTTGCTATTCCAGAAATCTGGAGGATCTACTGAAAGCAGTGTCGCCCCCTTACAATAATGGTCTCTACTCGACAACGCTAAAAGTACAGGATGTCTAAATGTCGTACTGGAAGGACGTATAGTTTTATGTCCTCAAGTATCTTGAGTTAAAATGTAGACGAAAATACGTATAAATCACACCGTAAGTCCGTTCCTCTTAAGTTTTTCCTTCAGGCATAGCCTAACAAGATATGGCGAAGCGCAACAAAATCTTCACTGATAAAGTTCCCTTCAAGTAGATATTTTGAACATTTCATTGTAAATAGATAATTAAATATAATGGTGTTAAATAACACTGTCAAAGATGAAATGTGAGGTCCGTGATATGTGAATGTGACAGTAGAACATGATTAGCGAACGCGTGGCTCGCCCGGGAACGGTAGAGGGATATATGCCGCTTGTCGCAAAGAGATGAGTTCACATAGCGGAAATAATGTACAAAAGGAAAGGTGCTGTATGAAAGAATCACGCTAAGAAGAGAAGCGCAGTTGGCCAGGAAAAAATGAATACACACAGGTGTATTTAGTACGTTCCCCATAGTATGATCCAGCTCAGTTAGTTCTATATATAGGACATCACGATACTAGTCATTACAAAATTTTTATAAAAAAAACTCTTAATGAATTGCTCCTTAGTTGAAGTCAATAGAATAATAAAGATCGATCTGTATGAGCGTGAGACAAAATCATCAATATAAACGACATGAATTTGAACAGTATCAGTGCCATGAGAAAGGTTTTTACTTTCTAGACTGCAGCAGAGAGCAATAACATGTTAGTAACCTTAGGTTTGTTAGTAATAGGTAATTGTTAGCAGCTAGCTACACGTCCGAATTATTGAAAAATCATCACTATATTTGTTAATTCTGATTCCGTGATTATCTATTATTCATTGGAAAAACGAATATAAACTAGTCTGCCTCGGTGATCGGGCACTCAGAATTATCAGACGTTCTGATAAACTGTATTAGGGCTCACAATTACACGCTAAAATATTGGAACAATAAAAATACCACTTCCTCCATTTAACTTGTGTCTTTGGTGTTCTCTTCACTTTTTTAATAAGTCAACTTCATCATATCTGTCATCTATATTGGAGCACTGTAGATCCTGTGATATCTGTACCCACGTGTTGTGGCACTTCCAGTAAATAAAATGTATATTTTCGAGGAATACAATTGACTAAACTCGCCTAAAATAAATGGTAGCTTATTGGCGTTTTACTTCGCGCCATTTACTTCCAGTAATGGTTAACTGAAAGAAACATTAAAACTAAATGGTTAATTCAACTGCGTACGTTCCTTACAGAAAATAACGAATTAGCATCTATTTCTATAGATAAATTGGTGAGCTATCACCTTATATATATATATATATATATATATATAT
>MNPL01028800.1:0-21788 GCA_002081605.1 Tropilaelaps mercedesae
TATATATATATATATATATATATATATATATATATGAATCATTGACTTACCTGAAGAAAACAAAGGGTTTAGCAAAAAAGAAGACGTTTGGTTAACTATAGATAAATATGGAGATGACGCAATATATTAGGTACGTGTTTATTTGTCTTCTTTTTTTTATAAAATATCCGCTAAGCAAAACTTAATTATCTTTACTGCCGTATCATTCCTGAAATTTTGGTAGTTTGTTGATCACAGTCATATGATTAGACCAATTTGGACGTTCTGACCAAGGATGCCGAATTATCGCGTAGAAACATTGCTATATGATGTCAAGTGGAGACCTTTAACTAAGGCAAGACATGCTAGCATTATAGTAATAGTAATATAGGTAACTTATACAACACGTGGACAGTTTTCCCATCTTCCCTTAAGCCAGGGGGCGGACGAAGATCGACGATAACTCCAGACCCTTGTGGTTGACTATGTCGTATCGTTAACGGCACCGCTGTGACGGCCCACATCCTTGGCACGAAGTCATTAAAGGATTTGAAAGAAACTGCGGAATGTGTATCTACGAAAGTCCTTAGAGACCTCGAGAACACACCAAACTGTGAGCATAGATGCGGCTTTGATGCTGGATAGAGTAACTAAAGGGGCCACCATCACCATCACTGTTTCGGTCAGACTGTTTTGTGTAGCAAATGTGATAATAACGACGACAAATCTGTTTATTTACGCCCCCATTGAAGTTGGAATGCGCCTCAGATAAAAAAATTGAAACTAGTCGCTATTTTCATCAAAACGCGTCCTGAGTAATGAGTTTTAAATATTTTTTTTGTTCGGATCAGAAATTTTGTTGTCATCAAAACCATCATATGCATGTACGGTTTTTAGTTACACTTTTCATGCAAATTATCACCTATGTGAGTGCTGTCTCAAAAACAAAGTTTACTGAGTTATCCCATGCCTAAATTATTTTAACATCCTTTCTTGTGTTATTTTACAAATTTTACAAAACAATTATAGTAGACGCCAATATAAGACGGCTTTCAAAGAGGAGAGAAGATTGAAAAAACCTCAACCACAAAAGATTTTATGCATTTTTTAACGTAATTTTTGGATTGCACCTTATATGTACATATATACGACTAACCTCTATATTTATTATTAAAGTATGTTATTGTCTATTATAAACAAGAACAACACCGGATACGATCTGTGTATGAGATCGAATTTAGTGTACAGCCCCCTATCTGTTTCTTGAAAAATTTAAAGCAATTTTCAACAAGACAAGATCCTGTCTTGATATATGTAATCTTTATTCTCAATTTCATTTCCAATTAGTGTAAAATGAGAATCTTTTCTTTTTAAGTAAATAAACGCATGTATAGATTCATGACAAACGTTTTCTGCTGTTTTTAGACGACAATTGGTATATGATTCTTGTGAAAATTAACCAGTGGTTACTAATTTGTATTCAGCAATAAATACCTTCTTTATTCGTTTAATAGCTAAATGAAAAAATTTGTTCCTTGTGCGGAACACTAATGGCTTGTAGTCATGCTGCAGCGTTGTTGTAGAAATAAGTAGTCTCTCCGCTTATCCTCGTAATTACGAAAATTACCCAAACTACTTGGTTACAATATGAAGGGAATAAGGTTTGATGTAGCTAGCCCATTTGCCAAAATGTACAAACTTTTTGTAGTCAGTAGAAAATAAATTTACAGTAAGAAAACATGTAAATTGGAATGCCTTGTAAACGATTTTTAAATTCGAAGTTTGCAAAAAAAAATTGAAGAAAAACGAAACGAACATGTCTACCCCATATATTAGGTGCTACGACGTGATGTCTCTTAGACCAAGCCCGCTAAAACTTTTAGACTAAGCCCACTCCGGTACCGCATACTACCAATATACGCTTTTTGCGAAAAAGTGCTTTTTGTTGCTTTAGCACCTACCAGCTGACTTCAACGTTTCTAGAGTATTAAAGAGGATTCCACTACGGTGCCTGTATGCCAGCCATTCAGATTTTGTTCAGGCGAAAGCGCAGGTTGGCCTGTTCAAGCCCGGTTCACGTTGGCACCTCTTCGCTCCGTTCGTAATTCATGAGTGGACATATTCAGGCGAGCCCTGCACTTTACCCCTCAGCAAACTTTGCATGGCACTCGCTTGTCCTGTCTCGCTATCTCGGGTTTTCTCACGCTAGCCGAGCGCTCGGAATGAAAGCATATTGACGACCTTTACATGCAAACAGCGACACACATTTTTGACCAAATGTGACCGTTCCCACGCCCTAGTGTGCCATTGACGCTGCCATTTTAGCCTAGCTTGCTTACGGCTCCTAAAATTAATCTCTCTTTGTAATATACTTGAATTCATGTCGTAAGCGGCAGCGTCCGCTGACAAGTAGAAAATATGTTTTTTGTCCAGAACACCAGCGGCGTCCTGTTATGCTACTGCGTTGTTCTATAAACAAATGCAGCCTCCATGCACAACACGTATTACTTAAATTACTAGAGGCAGAATAGAAGGAGTGGGGCTTAATACAGCGAATGCGTTGCAAGAGATTACGAAAAATCCCGGTCAAATCCCCTTAGCACACACAATCTAACGAACAGTTGACCTAGTCTGCATCGAAGTTAAGCCAATACACCCAAATATACTGGATGTATTAACTCAATATACTTGGCGTAGACCCCTCACCTAAGTTTCGCTCTGTAGTGTACAGTATATGCTTAGTTACGGATTTGGTGATGCCCTTAATGGGCTGCTAGAATTTTAAAGAGACAGCGGATTCAGGCAAAATATTCCTACAATTGTAATATTTGTATTGTTATAAGTGATACGTAATGAAACAGAAAAATTAAAAACGCAAGCTAAAAACATTACCTTTATTTTGTTAGTGAAGTGCGCATTAGTACAAAATCGTATGCATCAGTATTCTTCTATGAAAGGAGACTTGACCAGGATCGTTAAACAATTTGAAATGCTCCAAATAGTCTCTATTTTTGAGCCACAGATTCGACAAATTGGTTTTTGATGAAATTCTGCTGTAAATAAGCTGCTTTAGTATAATTTGCAACATACGATCTATTCAGATAAGATGATGATTCAATAGTTTACCAAAAGCAAACCACTATACGTCGTTTTTTTATACATTTTGTGCAATAAACCAGGTTTTTTCTATGCGTGCCGCTCATCTCCTTTCCTCAAAACGGCTTTCTGTAGCGCTAAATGGGTGGAGAGCAGTTATATAGCATGAAGGCATTTTATAGTAGCCTAGAGTCCTTTATGCTGTGGTATAATCTAATGGTCTGTGGCCTTCAGACCTTGGTTCCATCCTAGACCCTCAATTACATATGTAAACGATATAGACGGCAACCGAAGTCGACCCAAGAGCCCCAAAGCATTATGTTATCCGTTGCTAAACAACAGCTACATGGTTTTCATATGGCCCATTCCACTATCTGTACGATAAGCAATAGTCTTGAGCGTGTGTTAGTATAAGCCTAAGTAGCATTTAATGTTAGTATATCAATCCTGGTGAGAACCATAATCATTAAAGCAATTTTCTTGGCTCCGAACAGTCAGATATGGCTTTTTTACATCACAAAGTACGCGAGTCTAGAAGAACGCATAGACGCTCACATTACAATTAATGTTTAAAAAGAACTGACCAATATGCATGATGATTCTGCTCATAGCTGTTCGTGCCTATTAGATTACTTACGCGCAAATTATCCATAAGACATTAACAAATGAGCTAAAAAGTGCGTCACTTGCATTCCTTGGTCGGTTAACTTAGACTATACCGACTTCTACTTGACATTCGTTAAGCTCACTCACCTTCAGCCAGTAACTATATTATTCCCTAAACAGAGCAGACAAGCCCTCCGGTGTCTGATTTTCAAGATAATTGGCGTCAAATTTAATTCTAGGCTGTGTTTGCGGCTTTCTCTAAGGACCAAGAACGAAGATCTGATATGTCAGCCTGTTATAACATAATAAATTTTCAATCCATTCCAAAATCCTTTTAAGGTATTGGAATATCTTAAATGTACATTAAAGTTTAAATAGTCCTATTTTTTCACTGGTTTGTGATTTATATACTAAAAAGATGCCTTCGTCCGAGATTTTTTGTCCAGCGAGGCAACACAACTGTAACACAGGAGACTTCAAGAATAAGCTATGCTAGTCATCGTAAGCAATTCAAAGACCTATTGATCAGAGCTGGTATGAATGCCTCTTCCAACGTTGCCAGGAACACGAGTGGCAGAGTCAATTAACAGAATCATATAAGCCGTGGATACGAAGAATCCGATCCCGCAGCAGACAGCTTACACATTATGAGTTTTAAGACAGTTGGTCCTCAAAGACATTAACAATCCACGGCTCAGTGTATTATCTTATATGGCGCTGGCTGATATGCATGGGACGGATATGAAATTACGGTAATATTGGATAGCGCTACAAATGCGTACGTATGCACACATTTGTTTCTACCTAACACAAGTGGGAAGCTGCACATGTGTGTGAGCCATCGTTGACCCGTCATGGCGTTTTTCACAGCTGATTTCCATGTTAAAACATATGGAAGCATACGTGTTTTTCATTTTAACATATATACCAGGAAATAGCTTCACAGCTTATTGTTTAAGGTTTCCGTGATTTATAAAAGGTACACCCTTTTGACACGCTACTATTATGATAGAGTTGTGAAAAATATATTAATGAATTAATAGCAAAATCTTTAACATCATTTCATTACACCAACCCGTCTTCTCCGGTCTCATTTTGCGGTCAGAAATAAATCAGCCGGGATGTTTATCCAAGATTTGTTTTGTATTCTCATTTTTTCTCTCTTTTGTGCTCTCAAGGCGCCTTATTGTATGTGAATTTTCTGAGACAACAAGTAAGCATTAACTTGGTTTTTACACGTCCGCATGTGCGAATAGCTTATTAAAACCTCATAGGCCAAAAATTCATCTTTAGCATGCCTTCGAAAACTGAAATGAGGTCCCTCGAGAGAATAACATTTACCCTCTAAACGCCCTGAACCCTCTAAAGGTTTACCCAGTAAACCACAAAAATGAGACGGATCATTGAGAACATGCTAGATACAAGACCTTTGCCATACATGAAATCTACAAATTTGGCATATTAATGAGACGGATGCAGGAGACAACGCTCGCGTACCATTTCGGAGGCGGGTAAAATCTTGCTAACAGAAAAAAGGTTGAATGTGCAGTGTTAAACAGTAGCCCCTCTCTTCGTGAATTTCTGACTCTTCCTACAGACAATAAATATCTGAATAAGTATCTGAACTTATCTGAATAAGTCACCTGAATTTCCGAAATAATATACTACGTTTTACTCTCTTTCGCCCACACAGTGCGCCAGGAAACCGCCAGTCTCCGCTGCTCCCTATAAATATTCTACACGCATTTTTCTGGTGGTACAGCCGCTGCCGGGCACGAGCGGCTGATTTGCAATTGTTTTTTTATATTCGGTTTCCCATATTACAATTATTCTCCATATTATTATTCCTTTATAATTGTGTTCCCAATTATTACGGGATAAAACAAGGTGCTCCTTTCACTAACTGGAGAGTGTGCCTTTCAGTTATGTAAAAAAAAACTGAATTCCACACGTTGTTAATTCGCTTTTGCAAATAATTGTATAAACATTTACCGATCTAATTTTGTAAATCGTTTACCTCTTCTGTTATTTAAATGTACGTGTTCATAATGAACCGGATGCCTATATCAGTTTTTCTAGTAATTATTGGAATTAATAATTAAAAAAACAAACGGTATGTTTCTTAAATGTTGTTGTTTTGAAACGCGAAAACACGAAGTGGAATTCGTCAGGAGTTGGCATTCGAGCTAGAAAAATATAAATAAAATTTGAAAATCCCTTGTGCCCACAGTCTCAGCGTGTAAAGACTTTGGCCCAAAAAAAAGTATTGTTGTTGGAGTGTTTGTTTTTCCGCTGTTTGTGATTAGATGACGAAAACGGAGAATAAGTTATATTAAAAAACCGGTTATCTATACCGATGGCTATTGTCGTGTGGTGATTGTGTGCTGTGCTTTGCCAGTCATTGATGATTAATGTCAAGCATGATAACTACGCAGGTGCTGCGAGATGAGTGCAAAATTAAAATACGAAGGCATGGTGTAAAGGTATTTGCTTCAAATCTTACTGTCTCTGCAGGAAATGCATACACTGACCATGTATTTTCATGTATTAAAATAGTTTTATGTATTACTCTTTTTATTATAATGTCTCTACTGGTATAATATATGTACGCTAGAACAATGTCACTGGCATGGTATTATTCATGCTTGAACCTTTTTGGACGATGTAGTCAAAATCTGTATATGTTTTTGTCAAAAGATCAAAAAGAGGGCTGCGCTTAGTGCATCAAGAATTTTCCGACGACAGACCGCGGAATAGGTGGAGAGCGTCTCCTTATAGAAACTAAAAATTGTTTGTCACCGACCCACCAGGATGCTATTTGTCAAATGTCTCACGGTGAACAATAAGAAAAGCGGTCGTCCACTTTCCGCTATTTGCCCTGATGCCTCTAGCAGAGGTCTAAATCAACAACGGAGAACGCTTACTGGCGCGATGCAGATGCCAAGATAACGGCAACTAAAAAGAGATACAAACGTATCTATCCCGGAAATACAAACTCGAGTATATCTTATATATTGGAATCAAATTCTATACGCGTTCCTATATAATTATCGTGAAATTCACTTCAATTTTATTCACAACAAATGTTACAAATGGGTTTTCAAGCATTACGCCTTTCGGTAAAAACGCGGTCATGACGAAAGCAACACATTGGAAGTAACAGTTCTATTAAACTCTTCGTGATGGATTCGCATCATAATAGCAACGTACGACATAAAGCGTAAAAGATCGAGTTGAAAGACTTGAATTATCTCGGCAGCTTGCGTTTTGAAACTAACGAATTTATGAGCGGTAAGAGTTGTCACATGTTAGCATTTTACCTGTCTTGTTGTGTCTTCCGTTAGTTCAGGGTCGTTATGTTGCATGTATCCTGGATTTTAGTACCATGATTAAGACAATCAGTATAGCATGATCTAGTGACGGCTAAAAGAGGACCGCGCGCCCTGAGAATTCATATCAAACGAATTCTGCCTTTACAATCATGCCCAGATAATTACACATACATTAGCGAGACGGAATAATATTCTATTTACAGATAGCGCCAAATTCGAAGCGACCGGAAATAATACCTCAGAGTAGCTCAACAAATTGCTTCCTTTATAGTTAAATCGTTTCCTATCGTATCTGCGCAGAGGGAAACTCTTTGACGTCTCTTTTATAGGCGGTACACATATTTTAACTGAGACACTAGCCACCGTTACGACCCCTGCAATTCTATTGCATTATTGTGTATGTGTACATGTCTATATAAGGGTATGCACTTCTATTATAACTACTATGTTTAGGCTTTAGCTCAGTCTGTGCGCATGGTGGTGTGACGAGGTCACCGCATGCATAATGTCATATTCTGTTCCCCACCGTCCGACTGCTTCACGCTTTCTTGCGCCACGCCTGATGTGCTACTCTGCCAGATGTTTCCGCTCATGCCCTCTGATTCACTTGGTTATTCGGATTCAGCCCCTAGAGCTCTTACATGGGTCGACGCGACCAGTGTTGACCAACTTTCCAAAACGCAAAAATTTAGTGACTCCCAACTTGCTTATCTGTAGGGTTCCTAGGTGCTACATAATTTACCATCAACTTTTAGTCTACACCGAGCTTAGACAACAAATGAGTGATCTTTATAATGTTGTGAATATAGCTTATAGCTGCGGTTGTTCGTCCGCGATTCCTTAAAGCGACCATAACGCGAGTTTAGGTTAAGCCCGTTATTTGTAGTACGTGATAACCTGAGGCAACGATTGCCGCTGAGGTTCTGCAGTTCAGTCGTCAAACGTGCGTTACCTTATGCGCGCACACCGGGCTGACGCCATCCGCAAATTTAGGAAACTGGGGAAAGTTGCCAAACAAGAAAACAAAGAGAGCAATAAAGCTCCTGCTAGCCAATGCCTCGTATGCCCTGAAGTGGTTGAATTATATGCGTTAGCCAGTGGCCGACATTCGCCAACCACGCATCGCGAGCACTCCTCGGTACGACGTAATTAACCGTCCTCGCCAAGTTTACTCAAGCTCTAGAAGAAGTATTGCCGACAACTGACCATAGACGACAAGCCTTTCTAGCTAATTCTATAAGTTGTGAACCACTCGTGATGTAAATTCGCTCTTACGGCAGCCACAATGACTAAAAGCCTCCACAGCAAGCAGACCTTCGCGCCTAATAACCTGATCAAATAATATCTTAAGCAGGAAATATTGAAATGGACGCCAAATTCTTGTCCAACAGATTTGTGCCTTTCGAATGGGAAGCTCATCGAAGACGTTTTTCTGCTCTCCTAAAGATGTAATTTGAATTTTCATCACGGGATTGGTCAAATATGGGCGGTTGCGCCTGACACCATCACATTAAATGAAGGGAGTCTACATATTACAGAGTCAACATTTTTGTGGTTCGTGTCTAATAACCAATCGTCTTTGACCTAACGTTCAACCAAAGGTACAACAGGGATTGACACCACATGCTAGCAGTTACATGTAATACAACTGAGTAAAAGTAGTTCGGAGATTGGCATTTATGTGAATGCACCGTTTGGTAATGGCTTCATACTGATACACTAGTCGTGTCTAACCTTCCAAGTGAGCAGCGGCAATGCATTCCTAAATGCGCGTGTACTTCCGCTCGCAAAGGGTTAACACACGTTTGCCTTCTACCCCAATTTTCCGCCTTCCTATACAAACCATGCTTCGAACATCAAATAAATAAGCCCGTACTTGAAGCTTAAAAATAGTTTTAATGTGAATTAGGGGCTATAAAGTGACGATGCTTATTGCTTTGTATACTTCAACAGTAGATATTTGTCGACTTATTCTCATGTTTAAGGTTTTAATATAGAATGCAGGCACATTTACACATGTACATGTATGTGTATACAGGTACATGCTGTTTATTGTAATAACAAAATATTGTAAATATTAAAATACTAAAATATTGTATAATAAAAATTACATGTCACAATTGAAAACGCATAATAATCATCAGGTGAAGAAACCAAACACTGATTAGGCTTACGTTCATGTACGAAGGTTGTTATCTGAGAAACTTCGTCTCGACGACAAGATAATCTTAGTAATAAAATATGTGTGATAACTAATATAAAATTCCGGCTGTGCATTTTTAATGCATACATATTACGTGCCTGAGCACTTGGAAATCACCGCGAGTGCTTACAAATATAAATAGCCATGAAATCCCACTCTGCATCGACTATACACTAAGTAATTCATCATCCAAGAAGAAAATAACGAAAAATCTTGGCTTGTCACATCACAAGTGCTACATCAATGAAGAAGAAAGTCAATGAAAATACAAAGGCTTCTGTTCAGAAATTTTGCCTACAGCTGTGGAATGAATTATTAGTATTTCAGATTCTGTTTCGGTTACTATTGGTAACTTAATAAATAATTCTCCCTATGGTATTTCACTTTCGCACACCCTTAAATACACAATTACCAGACAGCTCAAAATCTCACTGAATCTGTACACACCTGCGCCAAATTTTTATATAGTTTTTTATTTATACGCAGTCTGCTTTATTGCTAGTTATGTCCTTTTTTGAACGATGTGCAGCACTCTGCGATACGGGCTACGCTACAAGTGAGCCGCCATAATTTAAAAATCGTGATACAAGATAGTATAGGCGCATAAGTATTTTGGTGTGCCTCAGGCCATGAGCGGTGTTGTCTATTGCTGTCAGAACAAAGCAAAGCATCTTGGGGCTGCAGGTGCTCAATGGAAAAAACTAAAACATGGGCAAGCTTAGAATATCGTTCGTCCATTTTAGCAAACATCGTTTGCGCTTAATGTCTCAACTGTTTTAATATCACGTCTGGCCTGCCAAATAACCCCTTGATATATTATCATCGATATCAGCACTATTTACCTATCCAAGTTTTGTTTCATCGCTTTTTCGCTATTAGTTAATGGAGTAACACGAGTCTTTTTTAATAAAAGCATATTTGTTTGTGTTACAAATATAAATGAAGTTTGTGGTTTTGTTTTTAGCTGCCAAGTTTTGTTAAATCTTTCTATTCTATTTTAACAGTGTTCGTTCGCTTGTTAGTCTTAGTTTCGGCGTTTTTTATTATTATGCCCAATTCGTAGGATCTATATACGAGACCCAAGCTATCGCTCCGCCCCTGCAGAATTTATTATTATTATTGATTTAAACCGTAAGTACGGTCCAACAGTTTCATTATGCTATAAAAGCATGCTCTTATGGAACTCAAAGAAAAAAGTTCATTAAGTCTGCGAAAACAATATAAGCGACAGAACGTCTGTCTAAATATAAATGAGTACCATATATTATTTTATTCGAAGTTTTACGCCTATCATCAGGCTATCCAACGTATACATTTATTATAGAAGAACTGAGTAAAGTTCGATATCTCAGTAAATGCTATTATGAGTAAGGTATGTTGATTCGATTCAATTCACTGGGTGCGTGTGTAGTGATTTATAATGACTCATCGATGAAATTCATTTTGATATAATATGGATTAACATTTAGCCATTAGATAATATATTGTAAAAAGATAGTTCAAAATGATATGCGCAAAACGAAAGTAGGATTGTGCAGTTTTGTTCAACAAAAAAATCAATACATGCATGTGTATATATATATATACATATATATATATATATATAAAGTTGTGATTAGTTGTATTTGCACCCATAATTAGAAGGGTCATCGCAGAAACACATAAATCAAGCCAATAGAAAGTCAATAAATATATTTTGGCTGTAGCCACGAGAGTAATCGTTTGCACATTCTAACATCAAAGGTAGATAGATAATTGTACCGCTTTAGTTTATCTCCCGCTCCAATGTTCCAAGCTCTAAACTTCAACACTGGCGTTTTTATTCATACATGCTTGCTGGGAATTTTGATAGAATAGGTAGGCTTCTGAAACCATATAGATCCCATTACTGCAATTTATCCTATCAGTAACATACTCACATAACTAACCTTAAACTAGTTTTAAGCCCTTACACATCTTCTGCTGTACTTAGGTTTACCTTTACGTTACCGCGAAGTTTTTAGGCGAGCTTACCCCGCCGAATTGCAGACGACCTTATCCCGCCTTACCCCCCTTACAAATCCTAGAGCGGCACATTATTGACTGCCTCATGAATTTTTCCTTGGACTGAAATTCTTTTCAGCGAAATAAACTTAGTGGAGTTCCTTTCAAGGAATCAAATAGTTGATGGATCTAAGTTGCTAAAAGCACATGCACGGACGGTACTATGCGTCGATAATGACAGAGTGAATTATTTTCCAATTACTTTGTTTGTCTTTACTGGTTTGCTCGTGGTTTGAGTGAGTTTGAGTCCTTCCGCTGTTATGCCCGAAAGCAAGGTGTTCAGGTACATCCAAAACACTTTTTTAAACTTTGTCGTTTCCCAATGCGTGTTTATCTTAATCTATTTAAAAAAGCAAAAAATTAATTGATTTTTGGTCAAGTTTTTTTCCGCTTGATGAAGAAAATGTCTGTTTAAGGTAATTGGTATATTCTTCATTTGCACTGTTTAATTAGTACTACTAAGAAGTTATTTATATGATTTTGGAGCACCTTATGCACTTATGGAAAAAATTGTTAAAAATTCGCTTTTCTCTTATCAGCTTTTTTGTATCAAGTGTTTTAAGCATGGTCAAGTGATGAATAAATATAACTTTAAACAAACGTTGCAAATATAACAAACAAGAGCCCACGTGCCCAGTGTTGATCTCGTTCGAAAAGACCAAACCGAGCTTTTTGAACATTTCTTTATAAAATATAAGATTTGCCAAAGATAAATGTACAAACATGCGCTGAAAAGCCCATCAACGTTGTATTGCAAATCGCTATGCATGTATTACAGCACGTTGGCAAGAAAACACTACCCGCGCGGGTTGTCTATGTAAGACCTACTATAGGTGACCGATCAGCCCTTTTTACAAGCTATCTAGAAGTAAATGCGTGTCTATGGGCCTGCTACTCAACCGAGCGTGCATCCATTACAGCCTGAATTCCTGTATGCATCGGCTCTCTTCCGTGCGCGCTGCTACGTAACTTACATTGATCGATCAACTGATAACTGACATTTCGCATTGATGTATAACTCTGTTGATCACTATAGACGTTTAAGGTTGTTTTTACCATGAGACAATCGCAAGCGCTTGAGTTAATAATAAAGGCGAAATAATTTTGTTACAGCAGCCTAGAAAAACCTAACGCCCGTATCTCTAACTAAAAATACCCACACATTTCAGGTACCTTAACAAGTCACAACCTGTTCAATCTTATATTAAAAAATAAATAATAAATCATTTTGCGCCTGTAAGTTATGGAAAGCACCAGGTAATGTATAATAACCACATGCAACTCAATCGACTGGAAGACAAATTTGGCAAAATAAACAAAGTTACCGCTTTGTTTGACATTAAAAATCAAGAGTGGGAAATTTAATTATTGTATAACTTGAAAAAGCTATTATATTGATCAAATCATTATTACAAAAATGTGCCACTCTACCAGTACAAGACGTGTGTCTTATGCTAATAAAGTGTTGATCGAATATCCCCAAACGTTACGTTCGTACTCTAAACATGGAAGCGACACATAGTGTATGGTCAACGCATGCATGTTCCAGACAAGCTGGCTGAGTCCTTTGGAAACTCGGAGATTTCTCTCGTGTTCTTCAATCCAAATAAGATTGTTTCTCGTACTTTTATGAGGCATGGTGACAAGAGAAAGGCAAAATAGAGATACCGCAAGAAACCCTTACCTAGTATTGGTTTAAAGTGGCTGCTCAATGCTAGTTAGTCTCTAGTGCGGATCACATTTTTAGTAGCTCTTGCAAACTAGTGACATAATCGTGTTTTACCGTAGAAACTTATCAGTCAGTATTTTGTATTATCCATATAATTCGTGTCTCCATATTCGTATATGTTGTACTGGTAGCGGTGAAATTATAAGCGCCAGTACACATACAAAAGCTATCGTTATTCGCTTATTTGCCATATTAATAAAGAGTTGTAGTTTACTGGTCAAAACTACATATTATCATTACCCACACACATGCCATATCCGTGTCTCGCCAGCTACCATACGGATGAAGCTCTCATCTGCATGAGATAAAAACGCCACCATTAGTTAGCGACCTGTATAGCAATCTAGAACGAAAATACCGCGGTCTTATCAGTAAGTGTGCAGGAGTATGTGCGTCTGTGCATGTGTTGCACTCTCACGACTTAGGAGCCACCTCCACAGGTTTTAGAGTAATTCATATAGACAGGAGGAGGGACATTCAATAAGAGGAAAATTCAAGAAGGATGACGTTTGTGGAGACGAAACCTAATATATGCACCTAATATAAAGCCACATCTGGTGTCCTTTGAAGGTTTCAGTGCAACCCTGTGTAATGCAGTAGTCTGTTCTGTGTAGTTTCTAAAACAGTTGATTACATACTATGGTATTAAAACGACGCCGGCGACTGTTAGAGTTGGTGGGGTTGCTACGTGTCCACAGTGGAAAAATTGAAAGTGTGGTGCCAGAATTATTCCTTCTTTGCGTCGATTAGTCTAATATCGATAGTCGATAAATGCTGGAGTTACAAGAAGTTATTGTTATAAAAGATGGATTTTGTAGAATTTAAAGCGGGACAGTTGTGCCCCGGCGGATTTGGTATGCCCGCGTCATTGCATTCGGAATCGTTCTCAATACTTGTGTACGTGCTCGAGAGACTCTGTTTTATTTTATTTTTTCTACTTTTATAAGTTGTCAAAGAACCTGTTTAACCCTTATTTGTCGATGTATTCTAAATGGCTCCTCGGGACTAAAGGCAGACTTAATGCAAACTAAAAATCATTGACTATCTTTGAATGTGCGTTAATGCATTTTCGATGCAACAAACGAAAAGTTGTTGGACATGATGGAAAAAATAAGCTGATAATTACTTAAGTATGCCCTGGTTCAGAATAACCGAGATTAAGCAATGGATAGCGTTATTAAAATAACTATTTCGCCAAAAGTTGAAGCACTGGCGTTACCACAGGAAGATAGCATATCATATAGAATAAAAAAGGTTTTTTCTGGTTGCATTCGAAATGACGGTTTTAAGCTCCTAAATATATACAATTATTGTATATTTGAAATAGAAGTGTCCTACAATACTGAAAAAAATACAATTCTGACCTCACCTAACGATCTTGTTGCGTGTCCATGTTAACATGTTTAAACCATAACCACATCCTGACGAAACGTTTTATTTCAGTCTAGGCAGCATTACCCCGCAGGACTGACACCGGAGATCCCTGTTCAAACTTTAGGGGAAATATGCGAGTCGATACCGCTTTTGCACAGCGCATCCGTTAGTCAACTTAATGACCATTTTACCAATAGCAAATGCAATTATATGATAATAGTTATATTATAGTCTTGCATACGTTAATGCGAATCAAATTTCTCGCTGTGCTTCATAATCATCATATTCAGTCTTCCACTTCGACGAAGTAAATGCCCTTCTATTTGCGTAACTCTTACAGAAATAATCAGACCATTTATTCACTTATATTTTTTAAGCTAAAATTGACTAACGCACTTCGTGAATCAAACTATTATAAGCTTTAATTATAATCTCAGTATTTATAAAAAAGCTTGCCGACAACTGAACCGTATCAAAGAATAATTGAAGACGATTGCTATATGCAGCCTTTGAGCTTCATACTCACCTCTCCATCCGTGATTAAGATGAGTCATATCGTTTAGAATTATATACACCGTGTAATTCATACTACAACCTCTTCTGCTCAACATCCGGCGCTTTACTGGTTGCTTTTTTACTTGAAGAAAAATTTAAAACATCGGATGCATTTCAACTAGAAATGAGACTTGTGCAGAAAAAGCATTAGATATTCTGGAAAGGCCTGGATTACCTTCATACTAGCAGAGTTTTTTTGAAAACAGATCTACATCATTCAAAGCGCTATTTTAAAACTCTTTCTGGTGTTTTGCAAGTGTTTGCTTACCTTTCTAAAAATAAACTTTTTGTCCAACTATGTCGAACAACCGAAGTCGAAGTGTCGCTAAATTTCGCTTTTAAAAAGCAGGACCGCTCCTCTTATGAAGCAATGATGTGCAACCCAGGGTACTAACTTCTGAGAGAAACCATATCATTACTTAATGACGGAAAAAACTATACCAATGTTAGCTAACCATATTTTGATTTATGTAACACTCATCGGTTAAAGGCAAATCAAACTTGTCATCTGGTGAACGAAATTGTGGGCTTTTTGAAATTTTTTGAGTCGCACTCATCATGTCTGTGCTTCGAGTGCATACTCTTTTTGTCCTGCTGTGCATATTTATGGTTCTTACAATGTCTTTTGTCCAGTAGTGACTAAGTACTGACGAAGTGACTGTAACTCCTTGCAGCCTTCATCGATATCCCCCACCTAGTGTACCATCGCTCAATTTCCTAAAGTTCCATTCTAAACAATTAGTGTTTGTTTCGTCACTATTAAAGATTATAGTTTACGCATCACCTTATTCCTTTTCCTCTTAATCTCTCCTGATAAACCAGATACGTACGATTGCCCAAGCTCTTCAGCTCATCTGGACATGCCAATGATAACTTCGATCAGTTGGCGCGAGTAAAACGTCAAATCTGTGAAGGACTTCTGTGGTGTTCAGTAGAGAGTAGGCTTTTCTTGTTATTGATTATTAATTTTATTTTTTTAAAGCTGACCATCAGCCAACATTTAACGTCCACGGTAGCAGTTTTTGCATTACTTCGTACGGATCCCATATAAATGTAAATGTGCACCGGCGGGGATCGAACCCATGCACCTACGTGTCTCCTCTACTCGCAAGGCGCATACGAATGCACCAGGCCACCGAGCTCGACGATGTTATTGCTCATGTATAAGATATCTAGTCAATGGCAGACGCCACAATATGGCTGAACCCCAGACAACAAGGAGCCCCGCAGGCAACACCGAGGGGCTAACTCCGCAGAGCCGAGGAGCCAATAGAGACTCCTCATCGACCTTGGTGGAAACCAAGGTTAATAGCCGCAGCCCTCGCATGGGCCAAGGTAGGCCAGCCAGCCTTCAAACATCACCACCGGGATACCTGACACCTTACCGTACCGCCTGCTGCGAACGAGTTGCTTTTGAAGGAGTACAGGGTGACTGATTGCTTGATGACGCAGCGATCGAAATATGTACCCTCCAGGGTGTTATTTATCATCTGCAAGATCTCTATTGCTTTTTTCGAAGAGATGCTGCGATCGCTCTCGTTCATTGGAACCACGTTGAAATTTCCAGCGATTAACACTATATCGCAGGTGTTATTATTCAAGTTCTTTGTAGTTATGCCAAGGAACCATAAGAAGGACTCTTAAATTGTATGTTTCCTTAGTGGTACTATCATGGACTTCTGGATCACGCAAGGCCTTGCTACTTGTATCCACATCAATCTGTCACCTTTTCTCCTTGCGCTGACAGCGACTCTCGTTCTAGCTATCCTGAGTTTTTAAGTGTTCTTTTACACCAAATAGATGTCCTGTCATTTGTTACTTGATCGAGCTTTTTTAGAAATGAAATACCGCTTGACATCTATTAAAACTTGCTTAATCGATTTTCGTTACGGGTACCCATGTTGCCCTGTGTCTTCACTGATTTCTCTTTACTGGGTTTTATATGATAGGTTAATCTAATCTGTTTATATGATATAGCCTCGCGATAATTCGGTGATTCGCGTTGCAAAATAAATGTCTCAAATAGATGTCATTTGTCACATATCCTCTTTAATATTCAACCAATGTGCTTCATGTGAAATTCTGCTAGGCTATAGCGTAGTGTTGGTCGATTTAAGTAACTTGCGGTGGCCTGTAAATTACTTACAACCCCCGAGTATTTATTTTTCGTTGATAACAAATGTCCACGTACATTCGTATGATTGTCGTAGCTGCCATGGTGTCCGTACGACTACCCGATTATTCTAATATACCATCCACATATATGCTACATTTGTCGTAACTGGAGGTTCATAATTATCTGTGCGCTGTTTTCATATTCTATACCTTTATATTTCATTATGGGTTATCGATAAACCGCTTTCGAATTTTATAATATATACATTTCTTACCCTTGACGGCTAATACCTGTCAGGACAAAGAAGAACCTCAAGCATGTATATGCCTATGGAGGTGCATTTCGCGCGTGCGTATGTGTGCGTCTGTTCTGCTCAACTCTAGACACGTGTTTCATCTGCGGTTTGTTTTTCCTAGTCAGCTGAGAGACTTCTAAAAAGTCAACTCGTACCATTAACCCTCAAAGAGAAATTCACATATGAATCATTCTTCTCTTGTCTGCCTGGTAGGGTTCTACTCTAGTGATAAAATTTCATTTTCAGCTCATGCTACCAACATGGATCTTCCACCACTAAGCCAAGTTCGCTTGCTGTGCGAATTTATAGTTTAATGGTAAATGCACAGGTGCTGACTGAGGTTTTTTACCTTTTTGTGCTATCATTATAGGCACAGCAATGGCCGATGATTCTTATTAGTCCCTACAATGAACGTGCGTGGACGTGCTCTCTACCGCTGCGAGTTTCAGCGGTAGGAGTTTCTGAAGTTTCGCCGCTGCACTTAGCTTAGGATTGGAGCAACGTTGGCTTAGAATCTAGGCAAATTTAAGATCTTTCAAGGCACATGCAATTCAAATACAAACAGAATAAGTTTTACTTAGGGTAAAAGTGGATCCGGGCACAGACGACGAGTTCAGAACGGAAGAAGAGAGAAAGGGAGTGTAAATGGCCCTCTGTCTGATAGCAAAAATAAACCCACAAACTATTCGGTGATGACTGTTTTGCAACTTCCTAATATTTGAACTGTACGATTTAAAGGAACATTTACCAGTCGTTGAAACGAACAGGCAAATAGGGAGAGCTAAAAAGTTTCCTTTTGGCTTGTTATCTTCGAGTCACTGCCGCTCAACGCGGCATTCTTCACCTTTGGACACTCGTATACATTACCATCAGCAAAGACAAGACACCCGAAGGAAGATGAGCTGTGTTCCTGCAATTGCTTTGTAATACGAAGACTAACAGAACGTAGAGGTTGAGAGATACTGTCGTCTGGAGTTTGTCTTACTCCGTGAAGTTTTTATTTTGCTGTTTCCGAACTCGATTTAGAAAAAAGAAGAAAGACGTTTCGACCACGGATTTTGTATTTACGTTGTAGAAGAAGCTGAAATATCTACAGAGATAACAGTATCATATGAGATACCTGTCTGAGCAAAAGAAATTTGTTCCTTCAGATAGAACAGCTTGTTACAAATAAGCTGAAGAGTGTATTACTCAGGCAGTCTGCCTTTGAGCCAGAAACAGGCTCTGGATAGAAACAGTATCTTCGATGGCCTTGTATCATCTAGGTAAGAGCTTTGACTAGGCAACTCTCATAATCAGCTTCTAGTGCAGCTAATGAGTAGCCATATTTACTGTTCTTGAAGTTGAACTTTATAAAGTAGCTGCGTAAACATAAAATTTTAATACCGATTCAAGGTGTTTGGAAAAAATAAAAACTTTAAAAGGTTAATGATAGCCTCAAACTTATACCATTACGGCGTAACACTAATAAACTTGCAAAAGAAGCTACACGAGGCATCGACGACTCTACTGCTGTATCATCTGATAAATCTATGTATGCATAATTTGGTATTTACAAAATTCATCGACCGAAAGTAGCGATTGAAAGCGCGGCATTCGTGTTGACTAGAGCCAATGCACTTTTAGGGTTAAACAGTTCAACAAGACGCAGAGGTCGCGGAGTGGTGTTTCTTGGAGTTATCATTGTAGAGGTTAGGTTTGTTTTGTTGCTTTTCTTCTTTCTTCTCCTTGAGATTTATCAATTCACCGATTAATAGTTTACGATAAGACCTGAAGATTTATTGGAATTACAGGTGACACCGGTACATTTGCTGAAACTTAGCCAGATCATCACTTAAATACTTTGTAGCTCACTACTACAGAAAGTCACGCAATAACAAGTGGCTGCGTACATATTCGATGTGCCGTCTGCACTCGTTAATGCCTATACGACACGTATAGCGTCGACTACATGGATCTATTACTATACTCTATGGCTATTATTTCCTAGTCGACTTGTGTTTTTAATAAAAAATAATGCGTGAAAAATGACTAGGATTGGCTCGCTTGAAGGACATTAAGGCTCACACTATACACACTTTTTCTCAGAATTAAACCGCGTAAGGAGCTTATCTATTTAAATACTAAAATATGTCCCTAAAGCCAAGTTAATCTGAAATGGTCCGTGAGCTAAATTACAATATGCCTGCATTTATTTTGTTCATTACGCCTAACGCTACAGAGCCAATCGCGCCTTGTTCAAAATAACATAAACGTTTAAAGTCTGTATAGGAATTATCTATGTAGGCCATTCCATACGAAAGGAAGAGACCTGCGTTTTTCAGATAATTTCTTAAATTTCGTTATTTGTGGGCAGCACATTGAGAGTTTAATCAAACAATCTTCGTTTTTAATCTATTTGAGGGCCAAAATATATACCTATACCACCTAAAGTATATAGCAAAGCATCCTGTGTTTGCAAGATTAGAGAATAATGAAGTTATGTTGAACTAATTACAGTCTAAGAACGCTAAAAGTTACTGCTAACGTTCTGAATTGCACTAAACTTATATTCTGCAATAGTTGTTACATGGCATATGCTTCATTTATAATTAGCGCTCAACATTAGGTGTTGTATTATGTTCTATAACACCTGTATATCTTGTCGTATACAACTAATTTGTTTGCTTTAACATGCAAAGCATTCTTACGTTCGGAGGATCGTTATAGACACGTGTACTACGTACACAATTTTAATACGTAGCCTGTTCCATCGGCCTGCTAAGCAAGACCTTGTTGGATGCAGGATTGAAAAATGTACTGGCTCAAAGATAGAGCCACAGATAAAATATATATACCTCGAATAGTTTTAATGCAAATATGCACGGGGTTACGTGTATCTTTTTGTAATTCTATCAAGCTTAGATACGTCTCAGGAATATGTCCCAGAAAGTTTCGTGGGGGACTGAATGTCTCGATCATTCGCGGTCGGTCTCAGAACTGAAACGAGCTTCTTCTTTCGTAGAAATGGGTGGCAACCAGCCATTCACATGTGAAGTTGCAAATAGGAACGTTGTACGCCCTTACTGCATTCCAACCACGATGTCATCTCAAAGCCTCATCTACAACTCATGCTTAATTTTGTCTCAATAAATTGTTCTGTTTCCACAAACGAAATATTTAAATCTATTTTTTTTTTGTTTCAGCTAAGCGCTTTCCAAGCTTTTATTTTAAGATAAAAGCGTGTTTATAGACCTTTTTATTCACCTTAACCGTTACTAATTGCAACAGGCCCGTTACGCGACCCATTCACCGAGCCATTTTTAACCTTCCAGTGCGACACTCAACTAACACCCGGGCTACTCATACACGGTCTTGACATAACATACATTGCAGAACTTTACGAGATGAAGATTTATTCATCTCGGTAACCCAGATTAAACTGTAGTGATCGAGCCACTTAATAACTGTATCATTTCATTCGAAAGTTTGCAAGGCCATGACAGTTGGGTCCAATAAAGTACGTCCAATAAAATCCAGTAAAGTCCAATTTAGCTTTACGCTTTTCTATAAAATACGTAAGAACAGCCAATGCTTTCGCTTATTACGCTCCCGATAAATAGGGACAAACCGAAATCCTCGCATTGGACAAAAACGTTCTAAAAAATTTTCCTACATTCACTATTGCCCGAATGGCTGCGCGTTTTAGTTACGATAAAAAAGTCAGAACAAAGCGGGACACACATAGCTGCGTTTAACAACAGCCACTATTGTAGGGCTGAAACTAGCGACGTATTCGCAGTCTTTGAAAACGCATTAGTGCTTAGAGAGCACGAATCTGGGAGCGATCACAACTACATAGTGTTCGACATAATTCCCAGAGTGACCTTAGCCCCACTGGATGCTCCGCCGTCTGGGCAGAGAATCGTCTTCCAAGGACTACAGAAATTTAAAACGTCTTTTGAAGACATGCTGAGGTCAAGGGGTCCCCCCAAAGAAGTCAACGCGCTCTACGAGATGCTAATTGAGGCCTGCGGAGGGCTGAGATCCAGGAAGGAGCCATCCATCCACCATCGTAAGAGGCCAAATTACTGGTGGAACGATGAGATAGCAATCTTGAGAAGGAAATGCAACGCCTGCAGGCGGCGCATGACCAAACTAAGGGGGCAGGATTATTCGCAGGCGGAGGCTAGCAGAGCAACTGAGCTCTACAAGAAAACGAGAGCGGACTTGCGTAAGGCAATCAAGACCAGCAAAATCAAGTGCTGGGAATCCTTGACAAAGGACATCGACCGGGATCCCTGGGGACTGCCTTACTCGATAGTGAGGAAAAAGATGAGGACCTATTCCCCGAAGGAGACCACGAAACCGGAAGACGCCCATATCATAGAGACCCGTTTCCCTCCAAAACCGACCTTCGACAGGCGTGAATACGGTGCGGTAGCAGAGACAGAAGAAGGGAAGGATATTCCAGAGGTGAC
>MNPL01028805.1:9810-21077 GCA_002081605.1 Tropilaelaps mercedesae
ATGTACGGGGTGTTTTGCGAAAATGAAAAGGAAAAGTTATAGAGCTATAGTGAATCGTGTACGCCCATTGGACCATACCGCGAACAGCTTGGGAGAAAAAACGGGTTGCGTGTGCTAAATATACATAACCCGCACCATTTGAATGTATTTGAATGACTAGAGGATCGCTGCATTCAAAGCGACAAAACGCATTGATGGGAGACATGTGTGACAAAACATTCGCCATTTATCCAATGTTATCTGTCTATCTATATAAATACAGTAAATTCCAACTTGAAGCAGGTCCCTCATTAATCTACAGTATGCGCATACAATAATCGACAAAAAAGTTAGCAGTTCATAAACTGGCATACTTATTAAGGAACAAACTTATACACACACATATGAACGCACTAACGCGCACATGCACACACACACACACACACACATTAAAATCAATAGCAGAAAACAAATAGCCATTATACAAAGCTATTTTCCAACATGATCCACCAGAACAAAATTAACAACCAACTTCGTTCATCAACAAATACGACCAGTACACATATATACTGACACACCCAGCTAAGGTCCAGCCGACGGGCTGCTAAGACAAACAAACAAGAGAAGGAAGCACTGAATTAAACACTTGATCGGAGCTTTTCGGGGCGTCTGACCTTTTGGCGTATTTAATCAATTCATCAGAAAGTAAACGGCACCAAATCGGTTGCAAATAAGTCGTTCGCTACCGTTTTCCCGAGTAAATCCGAGGAATTTGGCCATAGTCTGCACTCCCGCATAAAACGGCTAGGACATTCGGCTTAGGACGTCCGTGCCTGGGTGAATTCTTCCATCTGCCCGTCACGCACGTGTTGTATTGTAGCTCCCGTCAGGTGAAGAATACTTACCATTGTAGTCTTGGTGATATCCGCCCCGGCTGCCGCCCGGATGCCCCCGTCTGGCAGGAGCCTCCCTCGAGAGGTTTCCCGTAGCGCTCGAACCCTCGGCTGACATGCTGTAATCAACACAGTAACAACAACGCTGACTATTAGGAAAGATCCAATCGGTAAAGCCGTCTTCGCCTTTTCTCACACGGCAATTTCATAACGGTCTACCGATCATAACCCAGTGGTGGGATCCCACCGGTGGGAGGTTGAGGGACAACGGTTCAAAGCTCGCCACATTGCGCTCTAGTCATATAGACTCTTACACACACACAGACACACATTTTTACATTCATGCTTACACAGACACAATTTTTCTAAACTGTTCTTGAAAAATTGGCACGTATCAATTTTACGGGCTTAAACACAACGGGCCGCAATGCTGGGCTGGGTCACGCCATTTCGTGTCAGCGCGATCGGCACAGAAAAAGCTGCTTCGTTTGGCCGCCAAGACGAAGCAGGTCGACGAAAACGTATGGTCTCGGAGCTGTCACTGACGACGAATAGCTACCAATGTGATATTACTTAACAAAACCCGAACGTTTTTCCGGCGGAAGAGGTACGAAAACTAGGGTGCCTGTAGGTTAGGTGGTTATGTAGGATACATTTACATCCGAAACTTTGGCACCCGACGTCGGCCGACATTGCATTGAGTGACGACGGGTCTCGTTTACAGAGAGAATGGAGGTCTCTTGTCTAGAATGGATGCAACGACGAACCACCAACTGGCACGTTATGCTGGCGCTGGTATCAGGGAGTTGTAATTCTCGCTAGCCGTATTACACTAAGTGAGCTTCTAGGCGCGGCGTTTTGCTGCTTTAGCGGCGATCTGCGTACAGCTGTTCGTTGGACCATGCCCAACCCAGCCGGACCGCCGTAATGGAAAAGCGCTAAGAGCCGCCTGCGAGGCTCGACCAATAATCTTAGAGTTGCTAGACGGGCTGAAGTGGGAACGGGTGGAGAGTGCCTTACACTGCCAGGTACGGCGTGTTATCAGCAAATGTCAGAAAACCGACTCGCGCAAAAATCGCCCCCTGGGCCTCTTCTTACCAGGGCTTGCTCAAAACAACCAGGCCACAACTTAACGCATGTTTGGATCAGCGGGCGGCGATGGTTGGATAAGCAGAACTGCAACATTATGGGACTATTTCGTCGACGTTTAGCGGCCAGTTTCTATTCATAAACTCGGCCGCATGCTAGTTAGCCGATAGCACAATGAACCGCACACAATTCGACATGTTTGAAACATGCCGCCAGCTTGCGTGAGGGAGCCGATGAAGTCGGTTCAAATATGGCGCCACTGAACTTGAAAAGATTGTAAACACGGTGGGTCCAACAGCGCTCGCTGTTTGCCTGCGTGAGGTTTATGCTACAAGAAAAAGTGAAAATTCTACATTTTTCAATTGTGTGCGTTGTCTCCAATTTTTCGTGCAAGTCGCCGGGCCGGTCGCAAAGGCAGAGCCAAGCTCTGAACGGCTGGCCGGCGTCAGGGCCCCATATCGAAATAGGCAATTTTTACGTGATTTTTCGACGGGCGTAAAAAATCGCGTCGTGAAGGCGTCTACGTGACGCTCGATGGTGCTCACCGAGATCGCGGGCCGAATCGTGAGTCGTCGGCCGGTTCGGTAGAGGTGCCGCATCCTCGGCAGACCAGGCCCAGTGCGTTACGACGAACTCCGTGTCCTACGTGCCCCGCCGATTCGGCAGTGTTGTGACGGCTGTATGTTTCTGTGTTTTGTGACATGAGTGGTCCCCTTCTGGGCGAGTTTCTTCTGTGCTCGGTGCTCGTTACGTGCGTGTGTGCTGAAGTTACCAGCAAGCCGTCGGTGGGGTAAAAGCCCCCGGCAGCCTACCAGGGTGTGTGCGCCGTTTAGGTATCTGCCCTGCGTGATCGACGTGCTAATCGGCAGATACAGGCCAGGCTCCCGTACGCCGTCGTGGTCCATTGTACAAAAAAATACCAATGTTAAGCTTTGCATTCGTGCTCACTCGTGTTCGTGACGAATAGCTCTCGTCGGAGAAATTTACAGTGTCTCCCCCTACCAAAAATCCCTCTTACCAGTTACAGTTTTATCTGCCCAGTGCCTGTGTCCGCCCGTTGGATATATGATTCTTGTGCGCTAGTGTCTTGACGTCTGTTTCGAACAACAAGTGTTACCCATCGACGCAGGGCCGCCTTGCTAACGGCGAGTGAACTCGAAACTCGGAACGACAACACCGGCAAAGCAAAACCAGCGAAAATCCGGAACAATCGAACGCCCCAGTCGTATCAGTGACTCAAAGCGTATCGCGTGACAAGAGATGGGTTCGAAAAAGACCCATAAAGAGCGTAAGCGGAGCAAACGCGATCGCCGGTCGAGGTCGCGGTCCTCCACCGCGAGCTCCCGGTCCGAGAGCGAAATCTACGAACGTCGTCGAAAGCGACCTCATCGCGAGGAAACCGTGAGTTGAGCTTTGATTTGGAGCGGGGCGACGCCAACTGGTCAGTTAGCGTAGACACGTCGAGATCTCGGGTCTCGTGAAGCTGAAAGCATACACGCCATTGGCATAAGGAACGTTCTATCAGGTGCTACCTTTGCTACGATAGGGTATTCGAATCCGTTTGAGAGACAAACATCCCGGGTGGGATTACGGCTGTGGTTTCATAGTTGTTTAAAAATATGAGATGTTGGAGGCAAAAATATTGACTATTGTTTTTCTCTTTACGCAGATACTTGCAAAAATTGTTGAGTGCCACAAACAAGTCCACATCGTAACGTGGACAACCTGGTTTTCCGCCCGCTTGGTCTGTATATGTCGTAATCAAAAATGCCGAAAAGCTGGCGCCGTGTACCGTGCTAGTACCATTTTAGTGAGTGTAGTGCCTCTCGTTATGCGGCGGCCGGCTAATCCGACTTGGGCAGAACTGTTCTCGCCTTTTCTTTCTTTTCGGGTAGTTACTGTAAACGCGCACAACGAAAAAGCCCACAGTCCAACAGCCGCTCAGCCGACTAGAGATCGGACGTTTGCAAAGTCAGTTGTGTCCATGTGGTACAGGACGAACCTGGACCGCTGCCAGCTTCTGCATTCGTACACGTTCGCACACTCGGCCTGTGTTACGGATTGCGAATTTCTGGCAAATTGGAGTTGCCTCATGACGGTTTCGGCAACGACCGCCATCTTGTTGATGGTTTAATCGTCGAAGACGGTCGGTCGGTTTGTCAAATTTTCCCGCAGCTTTGCGACTAAACCGATTCGGGCGACGTGACGTGCAACATGGCCATTTCCCAAATGTTCATTTGATCCATGGTGGTCGTTTGAACGGTGGCGATTGACACACTGTAAATGTTCGTTTTTTCTTGGTGTTATTCTGCTTTTGCAGAACGGGAGAGAATGGGGTTAAGGGAGTGGAACAAAAACAAAACAAGAGCCAGTGCAATGTGAGAAAAAAAACACCCAACGGGCGCGTTTCTTTTGTTGCGCTGGGCGCCTGCGCTTTCTGTTGCTTCGACGTCAGACATATGGACGCCGGTATTGTGTAAGGGTTTGGCTCCCGGGGCTGGTGCAGAATACCCGTAGACGGTACCTGATCTTTTGGCGCGCAGCGGCCGAGTGACAGGGCACCAGTGTTTCACCGCGCTGCAAGCGATGTCTGATGGCAGGAAGTGGTGATGCGTAATGGTGTAGTGGCGGTGGCCGGGCCTGATTTCGCGCTGTCTGCCTCTTCTTTCCATAGACGCTGCTGGGTGGCAAATAGACGTCGATAGCCGCCGCGGCTGCAGGAGACCGGGTGAAAACAGTATCTGAAAACGAAACTCAGTACACATGGAATTTACGCGACGGTGTCTAGGGTAGCTGGCCAATTTCGGATGAAAGTCCAAGAAGTGGGCATCGTGTCGTGCGAGTTGGGCTTGCGTGTTGGGTTGGACCTAGAAAATTCGCTGTCTCGGTATGACAAGCCGAGTCATGCCTGTTTCCAACCATAGTTGTTCGAAGGTCGGATAAAAATTTAATGGGTAGGTCTTATGATGCGATTTCGCTGTGTCGTAGACACTAGCAACAAGTGCAGACCTAGTGTCAGATTGTTTCTAACATAGAAACTTGTGTCTCTTGCATTGTTACATGCTTAGGGTACAGTGGATTTATAGAAAGGCCTGTGCATGTCCAGCACATGATTTGGGGAAAACCAACCTTTGTCAAAGACAGGACCATATATTCCTTTCGAATACTTCAGAAATTCCTGCACACAGTAAGGGGACCTTCATCTCCACTAATGCGTGAGCATATCCACTATTGGGTAGTGATTATTTTGTCAAAGACAGGACCATATATTCCTTTCGAATACTTCAGAAATTCCTGCACGCAGTAAGGGGACCTTCACCTCCACTAATGCGTGAGCATATCCACTATTGGGTAGTGATTATGCTTTTGTTAAGCGCTCGTTTGTATGCAGATCTATTGGCGTGAAGCAAATAGAATTTCCGATCGAAATGATGAGAATCGAAGCCGGTTTGTAGCTTTAGAGCTGTAGGTGCTTGTCAGTGATTTTGTTATTTCCACAGAGAAACACTAAGCTTAAGTTTAGAATTGACAGTTCGACTAGCTTTGTGTCAGAAATAAGCAGATTTCCAGATCTGACTGTGCAATAATCATCCATGGCAACCTTGTTGCGCTCTACGGATTAGTGTCGGGTTCTATAGCTGCCAATATTGGGCCCCAGTGACTGAAGTACTGTAGTTGACAACATACTTTGCCGATTCGTGATGTGCACCGCAGGAGTGAATGAAATTTCTGTCCTGCTAAATGATGACCACAAGTCCAGTTTTAGTTATTAGCCGGTGGCTCACGGTGTTGCTCAACATCCATAGTGGCATAGGCCTTATTTCTTGTTGTTTAAAGAATTATCTGAAGGTCCTCTGCGTTGTAAGCTCGGAACCGCTTTCTACACTACTGCATTGTTGACTAGGTACTTCCGACCAGTGAGTCAATGATATGAAGTGGTATAAGATTAGAAACTTTGCTTCGTTTAAGCTGCTCATTACTACACATGTGTGAATACCAACGGCGAAGGGATAGGTGTTTTCCCATGAGTACTGCAAAACTCCTGCGCCCCATTCGTGAAAGACGAAGTGACAGAGTTATGCCATACTCGTCGCGAGTATTTTTCTCAACTGTGAGAAGCGTCAGTTGCATGTTTGCTATGCATTCGGTCAAGCAGATGTAGCTGTCTACAAATTCAAAGTTTTTGTCCAACATTGTCTAACATTTCGGATGTTCAGGCGTGCTCCATGCGGCAGGGCCGTGTCACACCAGGCTGCGAGGTTTTACCAGTCTCAATGCATCTCAAAAGTCTTTTTCATTCTCCACAGCTACCCGCATTGATTAGTCGATAACTCCCCTCAGTTTTGATCGTAACAACGTTGTGCACCAGCCCCATCGTAGGAGCCATCCCCAGGTCTAACCAAACACGCTCTCTTTCAGACTTAACGCTTAGGTAAAATCTAAATGCCGTAAATACTCGTCCCACAGCCGAATCCCTTTGCCCTGATTGAGGTGGTCGCCCCGCTTCGTGCATGCACTATTATCTCTTTCCAGCCAACTTGTTGCCTCGAAGTTGCGCGGTCCGGCCAACCCCGCAACTTCGAAGCAACCTTACCTTTCAGGATTTCAGGTTTCCATTTCTTGCAGGCACTTCTACACAATATAGGTAAAATGTAGAATGTGTCAGTTTGTACATGTGAGACTATAGTTTGTATATATGATGAGTATGTAAAATAAAATCGACGGATTTCACCATGTCTTTGTATATGGATGATGCTGTTACTGGCAGACAAGCTGTATGTAAGATATAAACAATAAATTCACGCATGAATGCGTAAAAACCGGGGATATTATCTTTGTGTACGGGTATAGGATACGTGTGATTTTTTGGTTTTGCCTTGGATCAGTGCTGTCCGTTCGGTGAGCTGTTGGATAGTGCTACCGGTGTATCGAAGAGGAGGTCTTTGCTCTACAATATTCGTTTTTCACTCGCCGCTGTCGGAAGGATTTGCTATATTTTTTGGTAAATCAAACTTGAAGAGGAGGTCTTTTGCTCGTCGATGTCATCTTACTTTTTTATTTTCGCTCACTGGTCTATTTATTGACCAGGGAGGATTTTCCCCGCACTTTTTTAGCCAATATTTTTTTGTCGAAACCGCGTTTTTTCTCCTATTTGGAGGAATATCAACGCATCCGTTATTCCGCGTTCGGATGCCTTTTCTTCGGAGGCACTGCGCTAACTTCGGTCATCGCATCGACGCCTATCTGGATGTTCAGGTCGGTTTAGTCAATAGTAGAATTTTGCATGAGCTGTGATCGATTGCGCCGGATATTATAAAAAGATTGACCTGTTGTCGACTGTCTTGAAGCGCGAGGAATCCCGTAAGGAGTCCGGAAAGGATCGCCATGAAAAGAGGCGAGGCTCCCCATCCGAGGAGCACCTGAGACTTCTACCTGATAACTCTCGTTATGCCTCCTACCGGGATGATAAAGCGGAGCAACGAAAAAGAGACGAAGAAGCAGAGCGCAGGGTTGCGAAAGGTACTTGCTGAAAAACTCATACATAATTTATTTATGGGCTATTGGTTCTGTATAGTTTTACGCTGCCGTCGCATATGCCTGTCTCTTAAATGGCAAGATAACATGACTGTATGGAATATGCTCTTAATCGACGTTTTGCTCGTGATTTTCATTGTATGTTTATTTAGAGAGAACACGCAGCGCCACCCCTGAGGGGCCTTCACAAGAGCGAGAGCTTACTCCTGAAATCGATGACGGCAGGGAAAAGCTTTCTATGAGCATTGAGGAAACGAATCGGCTCCGCGCTAAATTGGGCCTGAAGCCGCTTCAGGTGGAAAATGATGGCGAAAAGAAGAGCGAGGAAAATAAGGAAGTCTTCGTGAAAACGGAAAACATTTCCGAGAAAAAAGAGGCCGAAGCGTTCAGGGACAAAGTTCGTACGATGCGCGAAAAGCAGCAGTTCAAACAAAAATACGAAAAGGTACAGTCCATCTCACGACAGTAAAGACGAAGCCGAGACAGGCACGTCGAGATGAATGCAAACTAATACGGTTCAGTGAGATTCTCATTAACGGCAGGGTGAACTGGTTGAGCCCGTCCCATGAGCGCTCCGATTAGTCGCTAGGTAAGAGCACTGGTGCGTTTTCTCTGTATGGCTTGAACAACGGAATTAGGTGACCTCGCCTAATTGTGTGATTCCGTCGCAGGTTAGAACGCTTGCTGAGTCCGACGAAGATGACGATGCATCGAAATGGATCGCCAAATCTCGCGCCCTGGCTGAGGAAAAGGCCCGAGCAGCAAAACGTGAAAAAATGCTTCAAGAAATGGAGAACGAACTTGGTACGCGAGTCTGCTGCAACACCTCAGCAATTAAACGACTCGCACGCATAGAGTGAACAGAACCCTTGGAACAGATCATACGTTTTTTCATCATGTTTTTTTCATCATGTTCTTTATCATGTTTTTTAGCTTAAATTGTTGTTCCAAAAGGGTTTTAGCAAATGTAGTTACGATCTCCTTCGATAACGTGTTTCGAAGTTGTTCACAATTATTTTTTTGTGGCATTAAAGCGCTAGTAAACGTAAATGTTCTAGCGAAACTACTAGGTTTACTAAAACGCGTGAACTGTCCTTCTCAGGTATTGAGGAGTTCGTGAAAAAAGAGCTCAAACTGCCCAGGAAAGAGTACAGCACAAAAGATTTAAAAGGTATCGAGATTGCTCACAAGCAGGACCGAATCAAGGAAGGCCAAACGGTGGTGCTCACTCTGAAGGATCAAGGGGTCCTTGACGGTGGCGATGACGTGCTAGAGAATGTGAATCTCGTCGACGACGAGCGCGTCGAAAAAAGCAATTTCAATAAGAAACGCGGGGTTAACACGTACGACCCGTACGAAGATGCCGAAGTCGACGAGTTCGGCATTGTCCATAGGAAAAACGTGCTGTCGAAGTACGACGAGGAGATAGCCGGACCAAAAAAAGAGAGCTTCAGAGTCGGTGTGAACAAAGAGGAACGTCGACAGCAAGAGCTGGAGGCGATACGGAACAAGCTGCAACAGAAGCAGAAAGAGTCACTAGTTCTTCCGCTGCCGGAGCTCGCGCGGGATTACATGACCGCCGACGAGATGGCCTCGTTCAAGAAGCCGAAGAAAAAGGTGCGCAAAATCCGCAAGCGTGAAATGCTCAAGGCCGACGACCTTCTGCCACTTGACGATGAGCCAGCGGGCGGTAGCGGTGACCACGGCTCGAGGCGGCAGCGTGGAGCTAGGAGCAACGGAGCAGCCGACGACGACGACGCCGTTGTCGGGCCCGACGTCGATCTGTCGTACGTCAAGGTCGAGGACGACTTCTCCGAGCAGCGGTATCGCGAGAAGTTGAGCAAAACTAAGAATGTCATCCGGCCCGAGGAGGCGATACAACAGGTGGTTTCCCAAATTGCCGCCATCAAGGAGGAACCCGATGAGCAGCTTGAGAGTGGAGTGGCCTTCAGCTCGTCGATGGTGCTGAACGCCACGGCCGAGTTCTGTCGGACCCTTGGCACGACCTCGTTGTACGTTAGTAAAGATGACCGCCTGGATAGGAAACCTAAGGAAGAGGACGAAATTGATGTTGAAGATGGTGCGTGGTTACACACAATTCAATTTGAATTCAGTTAGACAAAGGTTGTCATGATGCTTATCATTTGCAATGTTTTATTCTAATAATTCAATCCATCAGTATCAAACTTTTATTCTTCGTTACGGACTTCATAAAAGAAATGCTTTACAAAGTGTTTGACGTGAATTCAGGGACGCTCGATAGCTGGTGAGAATAAATAGAACAGGTGGAAATAGATACGTCAACACTCTCTCTGGACTCAACGTCGTTAACCTAATGTTATAAAGTTCATTTGTTTCCTGATTAAAACTTCGGGAAGGGCAGGGATGGAGTCTTTTTTCCTTAATTCCCTTGACGCAATTGCCGAATCAATCCTAGCAACTAAGTCAACGTCGTGGTCGTATTCCAGCCGACGCAGGCGGTGTGCCCATGGATGAGGAAGCGGAAGAAGAGGAACGAAATAGGTGGGCAGAAGTAGATCCGTCGGTGCAGCGGCAAAGAACGTTGACAGCCCGGACCGAAGAGAAGGTTTCGCCTAAGGAGGCCTTGCCGATCCTCGAGGAGGAACCGAATGTCTCGCAGGGAGTAGCCGGAGCCCTGGAACTCGCCAGAAAGAAGGGCTACATCGAGGACGAGTCGAAGAACAAACCTGCCGCCGTGAAGAAGCTGCAAGACCTACAGGCGAAGAACTATACGATCGAGGAGAAGTACTACGATGAGGAAGGCCGAGGTAAGCCTCCGACTGTGGGTCCGTCGAGGCGCTCAGACGCCGATAGCGACTCCAGTGACATCTGATATCAAAATCTAACATGTGTCACTCTTGCAGGTCGCCGGGGCGGCGCAGCTGGCCACTATCACGGCCCTGTCTCCGACTTCAAGGACAAGGCCTTCTACAAGCCGGACGTGAAACTCGACTACATCGACGACAGCGGGCGGATCCTCAGTCAGAAGGAGGCCTTCCGTTACCTGTCACACAAGTTCCACGGGAAGGGTTCGGGCAAAAATAAGATTGACAAGCGGCAGAAGAAGATCGAGCAGCTAAATAAGCTCGAACAGATGTCGAGCGTCGACACGCCGCTCAAAACGCTGAAACTTCTGCAGGAGAAACAGAAACAGTTGCAGACACCCTATATTATGCTGAGCGGGGGAGCCGCCAATGCTCTGACTGGTCCGAGTGGTCTGAGCAAAAAGTAGTCTCAGTGAGGGCGCACCGGACGAGCTCCGGTTGAAGGGCGTCACGGAAGCCATCGATCCGGCGTGCGCTATGAACAGTTAGGCATTGAAACGAAAGTTCGACCTATGTGTTTTGGGTAGAGGGCTCTACGACACTTTGAGGGTGACAATTTTCTGAGAGAAATTCGTATGTAAAAAAACTATCAGTCGATTAGCTTTCGTTATTTCGAAGCTGGTGTGTACGGAAAAGAGCGATCTCATGTCGCTAGGGGGTCAAAATACCGTTTGAGTGTTTTAGCGTAACTTCATGTTGGGCATTTTAGTCTATAATTCAGCTGCTAGGGCAATAATTTCGTTTAAATGGTATGTACCTGAAGGACACACAGCGAATAGCGTGATTAGTAGAAGCTCATTAGCTTTTACTAAACATGTCATAGCTATATTATTATTATTTATATTTTTTTATTATTATTATTATCAGGGTTATATATATATATATATATATATACATATATTTAAGATATAAGGTACAATACTAC
>MNPL01028816.1:0-19426 GCA_002081605.1 Tropilaelaps mercedesae
GCTCTTCGCCGCTCGCTGTCTTGGCTTCTTCAGCTTTCCTTTCTCTTGCAGCTTGGTCTAGTGCGCCCAATCCTCGGCCGTAGCTTCCTTTGGACTCCGCCGTCCCCTCTGCTTGTTGCTGCTTGCTGGCACGCACTCCTGGGGTGGGAAAGGGTTTCTATAAACTCTACGTACAACTTTCGATATCGACATTTCGGGATGTACGGTATAAAGAAATTTAATGACTTCAATTTGCGGTTTTCGATGTCTGTGTTTGGTCATTTTGTGATTGTACTTCCCGGGATATTTTAGTATCCTTTGATTGCGATTTTCGATTCCCATGGTTCGAGATGTGCTGTAAGGCCCAGTTTGGTCATTTCTAGGCGTGGTCTATTTTACAAATGGTGATTTATTGACGAGTGAAAGTTTCACATTCTTTGAGTTTTCACAAAAATAATGATAAAACGATATCTCAATTGTCGACGACATTTCGCTCCCATTATTTATAAAAAAGTTTCACAATTATGAACAAAATTTTATATATTGTGCACATTTTTTATATATATATATATATAATACTTAAGAATGGACTGGCAGTAATTGAGGTACATTTAACCGGTGCAAGTAATCCGAGGAAAAAATAAAAGAGTTCCAAATTAACAATCCCTATATTTTATGTGAACTATTTCGAAACAAGGGTATTTCAAGCGTGGATTTGCGATAATTGGAGCGCCTGACGACCGCGATAACTGGAAAGACGATATCGGACAGAATTTCTCCCTTTAGCACCCTTAAACGCCAGAAGCATAACGACTATTAACCACAAGGATTTTCTCTAATGGTAAGTTCATCTATTTACACCTTACTGAGATTAACACAGGCTGCCGTAAAATAAAGCTTTCTAACTAGTCGCCATGCAGGTCGAAACTAGTAAACAAACGCTTAAGCATTTTCCAAAAAGCGCTTTTTTATTTTTATGCAAAAATTGAGTCTGTGACACAAAGTTTGTAATCTTGAAGTTCCTTAGTTGTTCCAACTGTTAGAGCGAGCTTTGCCTAAACTATTATAGTACAATTTTACGATGATCCAAACTTTGAGTTTGTTTATTTGCTTTATTTTTGGTTCTAGCTCCTCTATCGGGTTGCTCAAGAGTAACTTTTTCTTTTGATTAGAGAGAGATTCCTGTAAGGCGATAGTGCAGTATGTGAAGACATGGATGTTCTTAATTTCGTAGACACATTGATTTTAATTGGAATTTTTCTATGGTTACTTTTTTGATAGTTTTCCATTTTTGGTTTAACATAGTTTGACTTCGATAGGCCTCTATCGTTAAATGAATTAACCTCTATGTGTCAGTGGAGATCCAAAAATGTTTTTCTGAGATGCTGCTTTTTCAACTAACAAAAAAGCACTCGGAGATATTTCGCATTTATTGCTCTTTTTTAACATATGGGGTTAGCTAATGTCTAGATGTATACCGGTGGATTCTTCCGAAATTTGCCTGTTGCTTGAGCTAGTTGAGGAAGCAGTTTGATGATATTTTTAATAATTTTTAAGACTTTTCTACTTTGACTTTATTGAATTTAACATTAAACAAGATTTACCTTTTATTGATATAGAGACAACTTCATAGAAAACTGACCTGCTGTCACCGAAGCATATAACAGAAGGGTAACTGGTTTCTGGGTTCGAAATAAGGGTTCGGCTTAATACCCGATGAAGCAAGCCAAAAGTCCAAATGTGGTGAGCCTTTAACGTGGCGACATTCGCTATACCTTGCAAATCATGGCGTCCGGCAGAGTTGTGGTCACGTCACGAGTGAGCACGCCATCTATATGCCAGACATCTTCTTTACCAGCTAAAACGCGCTGTAAAAATAAAAAAAATATCTTTAGGCTTCTGGTAAATGCAGGCTCTTTTTGTATAATTTAACTCAGTTCGCACTTGAAATGTATGAAACTATGTATCATATTATCTATGTGTATATAACAAAAAAGCCGTAGCGCTTATCTTTCTTAAGGTATTAAGCAACGCAAGACGACCAAGGGTCGTTAAGAAATAATTAAAACATCCTTCATAGGCTAAATCAATACAATGAACCTTCGTAACCATTGAGCAGACGGAAAGTTACACTTTAAAAAACCTTCTGGTAAACTTCTCGACCAACTGGAACAACTCCGCGCATCTTCACATTCTTCTCTATAAACACACCCTAAAATGGAATCTCAACTCTAACCGCCAAAAAGTACATACAAATACACACAAGACGTTTCAAGTCCACGGTTTGATCGTTGCGGCAGTAAAATTATTGAACACGAAAAATAAATGCCATTATTCAAAAAATCAAATTATAAGCAACTTGCCACACTGTATCCGCCTGCACAGTCCCAATCAAGTCCGATCGATTAATAATTACAGCTCTTTCAACTCAAATCGCATAACTTTATCATCCTATAAAGTTTAGACGAAACGCCATAACACAGCCGTGACACATATAAAAGCAAATGCACCTTCGATTCTAGTAATGTCACAGGCAACGATATTCAGAAAATAATAAAAATATCTTTAATCCCATACAGCTTCAAGGTTTAGACATTAGTCTGTCAGTAATCCTCACATACAGTTAGAGATGGAAAGGCTATTTTGACAAAAACATTTAGGAACTGCAAATAATTATTCAAAAATAATATATTTTATTTAGTCAAATAATTGAAACAATTAAAGACGTTATTATCAAAAAAAAACGGCTGCAATGTTGTCGAACACTCTTTTGAACTTCTAATTTTGCAACACTTTCACCGGCTAGAATTGCCGTTCTATGCAAGTTAATTAGATACATGTTGAAAATATTTGAAAATGCCGACCTATTGTGTACTATCCGCATACATCTAACGTGACCGTATTATGTTACCGTAATATAATCTGATGTCAAATAATATTATCACATATATAATTTAATATGTCATATTGTATATACTATGGCCCTGAGATTTTTGTTATTAACATTCTGTTGCATCATTCCGATGCTAAAAAACTAAGAGGAACTTAATCTTTGACCCTCCAAGCATTGTTAGCAATGTCAGTTTGGGCTGTAAGAGTCAAGAGCCTATCATTTTCTCTAAGCTTTTATAAGTTCTATAAAACTAGAACTAAACAGAAAAAGTAATTGATTAAGCTATCAATGTACCAAGTTGCTGTCCCACAAGTCTAAGGGAATATATACTCCTGGCGCTCTAGGAATGAGCCGTATCAACGATCAGCTTCTATGCATAATACTAACTGCCGGCCAGCCTTCTCCACTTCACCTTCTCCTCCCTCTGTGACTCATCGCTAACAAAAACATTCGATCGACTGATTCTTGGTTCAAAGATTTGTATCACCGTAACTAGAGGAAGACTCAATACAGCTGTGATTATGAAAAGTTTACATTTTGTAACAACTTGATTGTTTGTAAAACTATAACCATGTTTACATCAGGACCAAGCTATGACAAGCTCAAGACTAACCTTAGACTTAGCATGTCCCGTCTCAAGCTCGCTCAGAAAAAGAAAGCTGAGCTAGGACAAAAATCCCGGAAGGAAATAGCAGAGTATCTTGCAATGGGTAAGTGCAAATTAAAGGCAGACAACCTTGTATAGCTACCATAGTATCTAAGTAGTTATACTATATTTATGTTCTCGATTTTTGCATTGACATACTTTAAATATGAACGATATCGGTGCACCGGTTTATATTTATATATACTTATGTTAACTGTACTGTATTATATGGAACTATAGACCTTTGTATAGAAAACAACATTAGAACGGCTTGTATGATGTGTATGATGTAGTAAGAAATTATTGGGCCAAAAAATTATTTTTTTCCTGTATGCATAATCCGCGTTCATTGTTAAGAAATCGAGTTGAAACATTAAATACAACTAATTCTAAGGATTAATGGCCACAGCGATGATTATAACTATAATTATAATAATAATTAGCATCATTACTTTCAGTTTATAGCTTTATTAATAATAGAGTACGGCATTAAGAATAACAAATGATTTATTATTACTATTATCACGCGGAGTGGAAATGTTTAATGATAGCAGCGTTCGGCAGAGAATTGCTCATTTCTGGTTTCCTGAACAGCTACAATCGCGGCGAACTTACTATGTCGAGTGACATCGTGATGCACCGATGACGTGTTTATAGCGCCAATACTTTTATGCATTTCGAGAAAACTTTTGAGTAGAAAATACACTTAAAATGAGGAATATGTGCAAAGAAAGAGTGCTTATTTTTCTTCTGGTGTATTTGCCTTTATGTAGTGTGTACGCCTTAAGCTTTTATAGCAACGACTCTAAAACAGAAATACATCTTGGTCAGATTAGCCTTGATCATTTTTTAGTTTGATTGAATTATAACAAAAGATCAATTACATACTTAATTCCTACCTTGAATACGAAAAAGGGGTAGAGACTTGTTTTCGATCTATAGTGTAAGCGGATGAGGGTGTAGTAGTGCTTTATTTGGTTCCGCAAGGCCGTGGCTTTACGCTTCGTTCTCCATAACTTTTTGTTGATATTAAATCTTTTCGATTGCTAGGAAAAGCCGACCGCGCTAGGATTCGGGTGGAACACATCATCCGTGAAGACTACTATTGCGAAGCAATGGAAATGCTAGAAATGTACTGTGACCTTATCTTAGCGCGCTTCGGTCTTGTGAAGGAGTGTCAAACGTTGGATTCGGGACTTCAGGAAAGTGTTTCGACGATTATTTGGGCCGGCCCTCGGGTAGTCAACGACGTGCCTGGCAAGTCTCGTTTTCCAATTATTATTATTATTATTATTATTATTATTATTATTATTATTATTATTATTATTATTAATAACCGTGTGAGGCTGTATATTAAACGTATATTAAACAGTTAAATGACAATGTGTAGATGGTAAACGCAATGAGATATTCAGTTTTGTATAAAGTCTACACTGATTTTGTACTGCGTGAACGATTTTTTCTAAAGCAAACATTTTAACGCATCGTCAAACTTATGCCCTACTTTTTTCTGGTACAGATGCGTTATCCCTTAGACTTAGAAAAAACTGCGTTACGTCTTTAAATCGCAAACGAGATACTTTATGAGGAGAATACTAAGACTTGATTCAGTGCTGTTCAAGCCTCAGTCTCTGTTTAATTCCGATCTTCCTTTTCCTACCGTTTTAAGCTCCAGCAGAGGAAGTGATAAATTCATCTTCCAATTTATTTTAGCATCTAGCAGTTAGTATTTGAAGTTTTGGACCCTCTGTACAGTTTCCGCATCTACTTGAGCACTCTGTGCAGTATCGTACACATATATGCGATGGTGTCACGGTGGTCATAAAAAAGCGTTATGGCGTATAGTCTCTTCATTCTTTCCGCCACTTCCGTTTTGCTTTAGTGGCTCCCTGATGTACGGAACTTCGAGCAAGCGTGTTATTAGGGGGTTAGCGCTTCCCAAAGCAAACCAGTTGATCGTCTTTCGCAACTACAAATCTCGTGACGATCATCATGATGGCGTGGTAACATCGGCTGCACCCGCAAATCACCTGTACAACATTTTTGAATGTTAGCCACCCAGATTTTAAACAACCTCCTCAAGTTATTGAACTAAAATGTATAATCACAAAGAATTATTATAGGAAGGCACTATAATAATTATTATATCTTTGTTGTCTTTTTACAGAGATAAAAATAGTATGTGACCAGCTCGGCAAAAAGTATGGCGAATTATATATGAAGGGCGTGCGAGATCGTTCGATCGATACTGTTAACGCAAAGTTGATGCACCGTCTTTCGGCAGAACCTCCCTCACGAAACCTGGTTGAGAGGTATTCAACATCACGTGGAATGTCAATCACGCAATCACACATAATTATCTATTATGTATGTAATTATTATTAAAACCATAAATATAAGGATTATTAAAGAATTTCACTTTATTCAAATCAGCAACTAAGTCTTATCGTTTCAGTTATCTGAAGGAAATTGCATCGGCTCATGGACTAACGTATGAACCACAGGTCGTTGACGATGGCGCAGGCAATCGGGGTGATGGTGGTGTAGGAGAATTAATAGACATGGGATTAATGAAGCCAGATCCCTCAACTGCTGTCGGATTCCGGCCCGATCTCATGGATCCTGCCAGAGCTCCGCAACCAGCCCGTTTAGCACCTGCTTTTGAACCTCCATTGCCAGAGACACAAATACCCTCAGCTGATACTGCCGGTACGATAATTACTAAAACAGTGCATGAACTAATATAGATGAATGAAGAATAGACAATTGGTTTAATAGTGTTCAATGCGCTTAAAGTAATACTAAGACTTAAAGTAATACTAGGTAAGGAATATATTGCATTGTGTGCTTCTCTGCACCGCATGCTTGCATAGTGATATGGTGAATATAAGCCTGCAAACTAGACGCAACAGTAGTGAGTAAAGGCTGAGTACTTTCGTCGAAAAGAGCCTCTAGTCGAGCATTCTGTTTTGGGTCCTCTAGTTGCAATCAACTACTCAACTTGGTAGTTAAATTGTACCATGTATGGGTGTTTCTCAAAGTCCTTATTGATTAGTGAAACAATTTACAAATTCGAATTGGGATGATATCAGACCATTCTTTATCCTCTTTCCCTCCTCAATGCCCTCTTTTTCTTAGGTGGCCTTTCTGCTGCATCCCACGTCACCTTATACTCGCCGCCAGTTCGCCCAGCGGTACCTTCTGCTTCCGATGACCAACAACCTCCGTTGTTAGAGACAGCGTCTTCCAAAGCAGACACACAATTTCCGCCATACGGCAAAGATATGCTCCCGCCTACCTACGATGTCGCTACCACCATGGGTATGCAAATGCTTGCGCCTCTTTTTTGCGTTTTTTTTTGTTAGCCCCACCTTAAACGATTTTTGGTTACTAAATTTTACTGTACTTGGAGGAATATTTTCTGCTTGCTAACCTCCGAGTTAGGCACTCTCCATCAATGCAATTTTGCGACTTCTTTTGACGTAGTCCACGAGAACCAGGTCCAAAGACGACTGGAGACTTCATTAATTTGATGCAACTAATCCGATACACTTGAACTTTGGCAAAATGTAATTTTTAATTTCAAATAATTTTCGTTTCTAATGAGCTAACATTTAAGCTTAAAAACTAATTACCTTTATATTTTCTAAATAGTTGAGTTCCATACGATATTAGGGAAAGAATTAGCTAAGACGAAGTCATACCAACAAAGAAATAATCGACTGATGATCTTCTACTTGAAATAAATTAATAACCATCTTTAAATTAGTTTCTCCCAAAACATTCTCAACTAACTGCAACAAGTGTAACTTTTAACAAGTGTAACTTTTCCAAAGACCTGTTAGCATTATTTTTCTTGCATAATAAGCAGAACCCTACCCAGAGAAATCATCATAAGTTTTTTAGTCAATAACTGAGCATTATCTGCTTCCGGTCGTTATAAAATACACTTCAGCTCAAGTTTCCCTAGTTTCAGCTTTACCAGAAATAGCTTTTGCTAACTACTCGTAAAATATTACATCCAGTAGTAAGGTTACGGAATGCCAACAACATCAAAAACATTTTTGATATTGTATGCTCGGCAGCCCTACAACTCTTGTATGTACTGTTAAGGGGTCTACCAAGGTTCTCCTCCCAGGGCTTTGCAGATGAGTGTAACTGCAAATTATTTAGTCCATAATATCTAGTCGCTTCTTATAAAGTGTTTTATATGAAGCTTCTTGCGAATGTTTATTAATATTTTGAAAGTAAGCTGTCTGCGGCTAAATTGCGCAAAAACGGCTTTTCAATTTGGATAATTATTCAGTTGTAGGTCGTGGCGGCACAAACGGCTTTCCACTCGACGTATCCGATTTAGATCTTTTCGAGATCCCCAAGTTTCCAGACGTGCCTCTCTCTGACGCTGGGACGCCACAAAATGGCAATGGTGGCACAACGGGAACAGCCGGACGCAATGTGGACTTCGACGAACTTTCTAAGCGATTTGAAGAACTTAAAAGGCGCAAGTAAAAGCGCAATGAATTATTATTATAGCTCGTTAAACGTTTAAGAGGACACTATGAAGGTGCCGTAATATTGCTCTCCTGCTCGAATCCTAATATAAGGTCCTGTAGTCGTGGCTTTACCATTGAAAATATATTTTTAGTAGCAAGGAGCGACATACATTACTTTACAAAATACTGAACTAATCTAAAGAATGATATTATGTAACTTCTCGAACGTACATCATTGTGTATGGGTTACAAGCAAAAGTAAAGCTTAATTGTCTTTGACAATACCTTTTTATGTATAACTCTAAATTGCACTATAGTTGTATTTAAAACAATAATTTTTCTAATGTCTAAAATAGTGATTGTAGCACAGTATCGAGTAATAAATTGGAAAACTTCTATTTGAACGTGGGTGTCTTGCGTTGCAATTCTTGACCATAAAGGGAGAAATTGTCTTACGGGAAGGTCTCAGGGAAATCATTTCCAATTTGTGTTTATAGCTTCCGTTCGATTTTATTGTTATGCCATCTTTAAGTATTCTATTCCTTGTTTTCTTACAGCAGTTAGGATTGAGGCGGCGACCATTTTATGTCTCGATTAAAAGTTATGGTCGACTCTAACAGCTAAGTACACCTTAAAAATAAAACACAATGTCCACTTAAAAATGTGTCAATAGTTTATTCGTACTTTTTAAAATACCTCAGTCAAGTTTGTAATAAAATACCTAAGTACCTTGCTGGTGATGAGCTGACTAAAGAATGAATTTAGAATATCGCCCAATCATAATAATTCTATGGAGGGTTAGTAGATGCCACTGGATATAGAAAAACAATAGGTGCTAGTTATTTGCTTACGAAATAGAACCTAAATCCTATCTGCGTCTAATTCCGTTGTGTTTTATAATTTTGTTTTTCAGTTTTATTCGATCAGCTTCGCTTTACGTCGGTATTTTTATACTGACATGATGCTGGACAATTTTATTTCCCTATTTTTAGAATAAGGTGTTTAATAAGGTGTTATCCATTGTCCATTGTATTGGCCCTCAGTATAAAAACTTTATTAGAAATGTGTAAATTAGCTAACCCTTAAGTTGGTACTACAAAACCATTAGTATATTTGGCAGTTGTAACATCAAGTGTAAACATCGCTCATTGATTCCATCTTAGAAATAAAGCAGATCTCAAAAATTGTTATAGCTTATAAGCTGCTCACCTCTGCAAGATTATCACTTCAATGATTCATTTCATGCAAAAGGCAATCAACTATGTACTTTGAAACTATTTTAATGGTTTCTCTTGTTGCGCTTTGCTACATCTTTTGTGTGATTTCAATATACAGGTAAAAAAATTGTAAGATAATAAACCACAATTAAAAATCACATACATTTACTACAAAGGTAAACGTACCGCTAGTAGATGGGCAAAATGTAAATCTTTGTTTTTCTCTGAATGAATGGCACCAGAGTTCGAAGAGCTCTAATTAGCCACACTGCATGGTTGATGTGTCCGTCCTTTGGAGCTTGGCGAAAATGACTTTGCTGTTGACTGCTCATTTGAGCTTTGAGCTCCAGGATCTTGTCGAAATTCATACACGACCGTTACGAGCAAGCATATCGTTATCAAGCCATTTGCTGAATCTACCTGTTATTTTAACACATCAATGATTCAATTTGCAATTTTCAAATAGTGGAATGACAAAGTGTGATGTAATTTCGTAGAGTTTATAAGAACAACTGCCATTATAAATTTTTTTCAGCGGGGTCTATCCCGATTTCATTTGTTTAGTTGAAGCTCAAATCAGGATTTACTTCGCCAAAATATGTCTCAATTGTCGATTATGTGCAGAAGAAGTGGGGTTTTCTATTGACGAAGTTGTCGCGATGGGAACTGGCCTTGTTGGTGTTTGTTAGATCGGAAATATAAGTCGAGCTCGGTGGCTTGGTGCATTCGTATGCATCTTGCGACCGGAGGAGACACGTAGGTGCACGGGTTCGATCCCCGCCGGTGCGCATTTACATTTATATGGGGTCCATCTTACGAAGTAGTGCAAATACTGCTACCGTGGACGTTAAATGTTGGCTGATGGTCACCTTTGAAAATATTTAGATCGAGAATATAAGGTTTTTGTGTTTATCGCACCAAGATTGCACTTACTTCAGCTCACCTTATTGAGACGATATTCTATGAGTTTATTTCTCAGTGTAAATTCCGTTAAGAAAGTTCAATATGAAGACTTCATTTTTTTAGTGATTCTTATTTAGAATGTTAACTGTCTCGTCTCTATTATAATGTAGACCGGTACGTTTTTGAGAGGTTCAAGTATTGTCGTGTTTAAAAAAACAATGACTAAAGCATGTAAATGGTAAAAAAACCGGTGTGTTTGGCTATACGACATTTATTCTCTAATCAAATATCAAGACCTTTCCAAGATGTAGATTTCCAAAAACACTTTTTCACGTTTTCCTGAGAACATTGTTTGTTATCGCAGATTTAAAGAATGTACCCCCGTACAAAACAAACACTTCCTTCTGGAAACCTTCTTTTGGCGATGCTTGCAACAGGGGTGGCATAAAAAGAAATCGACTTTCACAATTATGGTAGAACGTTGCCTACCAACTACAAGAACGCTATCCTTCTTTAGAATATATTTTCGGATTTGGATATTGCAAGCAGTTTTGTATCATTTTAACGATTTATGCGAAACCCACGATTCATAAACTGATGGTTGTGAAAACAAATGCGTTCCTATAAACGTTTCAGAAAAAAAGTTTCATTTTATAGAAAACGAATACCTCAAAATCGGACTGTAAACGACATGAGGGTTCGAATATCTAAGCTATAAATTATTAGATACATTTGCAGCAACAGCGACTGACTGTTCACGTGCCCAAAGTGAAGCATACAGTTTTGCTTCCTCGTTGTTTTCACGGTTCGCTTTACGGCCATGAGTTAATGGAATGAATGCCCTGAAAAGTTTATCTTCAAGCAGATCTATGCAAATGTGCCACCAGCCGATTTAATGCCCATCAGTTCAAACAGTCACGCATCAATTTTTACGACATTTCCAACAATGTACATGACGGAACATCGCTCTTGAAATCAAACTGACCTAATTATGCAATGGAGTATTTTGGTCATGGAAAGGGCTAGACCATAAAAGTAATACTTCACCGGATTCTATCATGATATAAAGCAAGTTTTGGTCATGTACTAATGATGAAAAAACACAATTACAGCGTTTCGAGAGGTTTGCCATTCTTCCACTAAAGTGGTTCAAATGAAACCGACTGGTCTAGAATGGTCTGCTAGTTATTACCCCCTATAAGAAATGGAATTTTGGCGTAGCAAGTAGCAACTCTAAATCATAATTGCTGCTGACGCGCACTAGGGAACTGGGGATCCGCTGTAGGATGTGCGAAATGCCAGTGGCTTCAAGATAGGACTCCGGAAGTAAAAAGCATAGCGTTGTCTGTAGTAACTGCTCCCTATGTTTCCGTACCGCACTGAAGAAGAGTCAGCGAGCGCACAAACATTAATAATAATAATAATAATAATAATAATAATAATAATAATAATAATAATAAAATGTTAGTCATGACGTAGACTAATTGAAGGTCGTGCAGTAACGTCATAACACATTAAAGAGAAACGCACCGAGCTAAGGTACTCAAAAAACACCATAAATAATCACACACCATATATGCAAAATAATTACACATATAAGTTAAAAAAGAATGCTTTTGATTCTCTTGCATTTTTTTGTTGAGGAGAGTGAACAAAACCCGCGAGAAAGCGAGTTCCAGACTGCTGAAAGGCGAAACGAGAGAGTATGATGACTAACTAGATCCTTTGACGTGTCGAGGTCGGTAACTTGGCGCATTCGCGTGCGCCTTGCGACCGGAGGAGACACGTAGGTGCACTGGTTCGATCCCCGCCGTTGCGCATGTACATTTATGGGGTCCGTCTTACGAAGTAACACACAAAGCGTTACCGTGGACATTAAATGTTGGCTGACGGTCAGCCCTAAAGGAATATTAGATCCTATGACGGCAAATATTCATCAGAAATTCAAAACGTAGACAGCAAGCTTAAAGGAATACTGTGGGAACTAGGCTTTATCGAATCTGCGGCAAACAAACGAATAACAGGCAACCCGCCCCATCAAATAAATGGATACGCGATTTGCGGCTGAAGAGCAACTGGAGCTGTTTGAAAAGGATGGCCAAGCACGGTAACAGTAAATATCAACCTAGTCAAAAACTGCATCGATACACCACGCCCTTTAAGCGCATTGCTCGGAGGCATACGTTAGGGTAATACAAAAGCTGATGGAATTGTTTTTGTCCATTGTGCTGAAAGTGTCAAAAATGGGGCTCAGGACACTGCCTATCTTCATTCGTCACGAAAACGTTTTGCTGTACGTGGAAGAGGCAATGAGCAATAATTAACAGAGGAACGCGGTGGGGGATAATTCTACCTATAATAGACGGCCGGTGATTCGAGAAAGGTAGACGGGACTATGCTTAAAGATTTCAACAAGGTCTTGGACAGAACTGCTGCGACCTGAAACGCTGGAGACCTAGGCAGAGAAAGTTTTGCCTCGAAGTTTTTGACTTGACAGCAAGGAGGTGTAGCAAACTCTTCAAAGCAGTATGTGCTGAAGAGGGTAGAAGTTGTGTAGACAAGTGAGAAAAGAAATACGAAAGGATCAGGGGAAATATTGAGAAAAAAAGCATCCAAGTCAAGGTAGGGGACGACAAATTTGCGTGGAAACTTGGAGAGCTTAAGGAATAAATGTGAGGACTTAAGAAGGGAGTCACTTCAAATGACGCCTATGATGTTCAGTGCAAAATAACCCCAGAGCAAAAGAAGACATCAAGCTAGCTTTGTGGGGCATAGACCCCTGGCTCGGAGCTACGGAGATTTAAAAACAGACTCGTATAAGGGACCTAGACGATATAATCAGAAGTGCAGTCGAAGGGCCAAAGCCAACATTTCATTGCGGACGAGACGCGCGTATTTGCGCTAATTACGGAGCTACACTGGCTAGCGGGCCCGCTGCTGAGTCGTCGCGCATATTGCTCGGTTCTCGTCTCGCTCGCGTGGACCAACAGCTGAAGGCAGAACTCTGCTACAGATGCTATACACCAGACTATCTGGCGGTTTACTACATACTGGAAAAAAGTAGGAATATGTTATCGATGGAAAGGCTAGGCATTATGTGAAGAAGTGCAAAGGAAAAGAGATATGTTTAGTTTGTAAAAAAATGGTATAGATTGGGAAGCGCATCGTTCTTTACCTATCAGGAAGCCCTGAAAGGTATGCGAGCTTACAAAAAAACCTTTTAAAAAGTCCCTGGACCCAAGAAGTATTACCAATGCCCCCGGTTTCGATAACTGAAGAGCCACGACAATACAAGCGGACAAAGGAAGTACCAAAAAAGTAAAAAACAGAAATAGACGAAATTTTTAGGGCGAACATAAAAATAAATGGTAACAAGTCAGCCATCGATCAGGTCTATTAAGGAGGAGAGGACCAAAGCAGTCAGGATTACCTCTTCAGAAGATAAATTGCAGTAGGTACGGGTGTTCTAACGGAGAAACTCATAACTGTAGAAGAAGTGACAGTAGTAATCAGTTGAAAAGCAGAACAGTAGAGCAAAATTGATTAAAGTTATGCAAATAAACTTTAACCGGGCAAGAAAGACTCGTTACTTGCTCAAGAAGTTGAACGCTTAAAAAGTAGTTGACACTTGCCTATTATGTGAGCCGCATAAAAACATTGTGCAGAAAAAGAACGAATGTGTCAGAGACGCCTGGATAGGTACATCTTGTGAGCTGAGGCCAGGTGAAATCAATAGTTACAGCAGGCAACGAGGATCACGTGGACAACGGCAATGGATATGCGGCAATAACGTTTTTGTTGTCACCTTTCACTAAATAGAGAAAGGCAATATAATGAAAAATTGCTTGCGGAAATGGGCTTGTGGTAGTGAACAGGGGAGAGTAGTCTTACCTTTGTGAGAAGCTTTCGGAATCAATAGGCTGGCTAGATTTAACCGCCGTCAACGAAAGAGAAGCGGACATTATTAGGAACTAAAAAATGGAGTATAGACGCTAGAGAATGAAGGATAAAGAGACACCCGGCAACCATAGAGTCATAGTATTAGCTTATTTTAATTGTTTAACGTCCTAAACACCTGATCAAAGGCTCTTTCCTGTCCTTGAAATTTCCCTTTCTTCATCCCGATCCTGTAACACGCATGCAGGATAAAATAGGAAAGGAGTCAGTTGACAGTTGGGTGCTCTGTACGTCAGCTGAACTGGATGATGTCGAGCACACGATACTTCGATGCGGGGTTGACAGGAAAACAACAGACATTAAAACAGACTTACTGAAGTAACGTGATCAGTAGTTTTACCAGGTTCGTCCTTAAGGGTAGCGTGAGTTTTAGTGGCGCAGGTCCGTCTCAGCGGAGGTTACACACCATCCGGCAAATACAGACTTAGACAGTTTGATACGCATGAGCGTTTTGCCGTTTTCTCGTAATAAAAAAAGAAAGGCATCGAAAATTCAGTCGGCACCGGAAGGCACGTCATTTTAAATTGTTCATCATATATTTTACAGGCGTGGAGCGAATGCAGAACAGATAAAGTAGCCGGCTTCTGTAACCTTAGAGTACCCGACGGACACTCCGTTCTAGGCTTCTTGAAAATGACTTGAAAACGTCATTCTAAACGTTATTCTTCTCTTTATAAAGGATCATTTCGTAGCCATTCTAAACTGTTGTATTATAGCAGACGAGCGGTAGCAGTCATAATTTGTAGGAGAGTATCGGGCCGCTAGCAGAAACTTTTTGAAAAAATAAAAAAATTTTTATTTAACTTCTCTGAGTCTATATTACATGACAACCACCGTGAAGCATATACGCAAGGGTATTACCAGGTCGACTCCGCTCGCGGCGTGATATGCCAACAGGAGCAATGTCAACATTCCTTTGAGGCAGACAGAACAAAGAGAAATTTGTCTTACTAGCATTGATTAGAAGTCCAACCCTTTCGAACATACTATGTTTTCAACCTGCCTTGAACTTCGAGAGTGTCGTCTCAAGTCATTCTTGGACGAATGCGGAATAGTAAGAAGGTATCATCTGCTTAGAAGACCGTCGCGAAGAAGCTCCCAGCTACGATTTTCAGCAGAATACAGTTCACGAGCACTAGAAGGGCACTGCAGCCCCATCATAAGGTGGACTTCTTGTTCCGGGACGTTCGGGCTTTGGAGGCGGAGGCGGCCGGAATTCAGGGTTGAAAAGCTTTGGTGAGGATACAGCTTTAAAGCTTGCACTTCAGCCCGGTAAATAGTACAGAAGCCCGAAGCAACTTCGCCACTGTCCTGGCTGCTCTACAATCCATTTTAGGGGAGGTCGGTTGGCCTGACCTTAGGCCCATTCTTACATTGATGACACGAGGTTTATAGGTACCGCAGAGTGCCCATCAATCCCGAGGATACTATGGCGTCAGGATGAGACCCCATTGCAATCCGGAGAGTGTAGTGCCAAGGCTACACCAGGCTTAGTGCCCCTAAAGGATGGTCGCCAATTCATCTGCCGCCTTAAAAAGAAGTAAAACAAGAAGTGAAGGGTGGATACAGGAAAAAAACAAATATGGAAACAACACATACAAACAATGCTCGTGTAGTGCACCCAGCGAGTGGGACTTCCCACTCCACCAAAGTTATGGCGAAAGACCAAACAGAGAGCCTAGTAGTGGTGGGCAACTCCTCCAGGGGAGTGGCCTCGCCAAAACACCAACGGGAAATTCTACCCCGAAAATCATTATCGCTGAGAGTAGTGAAATGGAGCTTCCAGAAGTGACAGGGTGACAGGTGCTGCAAAACAGCTTCGGAGATGGTGCACTTGAAAGGACCTCAGTCAAAAAACTGAATTCCCAAGCGAACGACGTAACGGGACTAGAACGGGCGAGTCCCCTAAAAACGAATGACAGGACCGCAAACGAGAAAAGGATGACTGATGCGATAAATTCGACAACCAACACAGGTAATATCAATCCCGCGGACAAGAGACGAAAGGAAACCAAGAGAGTGGATACAGGACGAAACATGGAAATTCGACGAGGTGATGGCAAGCGTGTCGAAACACACCGGGCTATTCGACTTGTTGTGCAGCAAGCACACGAACACGCAGTGCGATGAAAAGTTATATCTCTCATCTGGTCAAGGCAGTTAAGTCCTGATCAAATCGATGGGGAAGGATCGAATGCGCAGATACGGCCAGGACAATCGATCCGTATGAGCAGGAAAGGACCCGTAAGACCGGCGTTGGGATAAAATCCAAGATGACGAATCGCGGAAACCTAACTTGCACTAGATGCACGAAAGGGTTAGAGAAAGAGGTCAAAAGGTTGGACGAGATCCTAGGAAGCGATTTTTTCCTTGAAGGCCAGCTGGTCATCATTCAGGCAACATGGCCGGAAAGTGCAAGCACGTGGCCTACCAAACTGACCCCTTGACGAACTCACGGGACGTCAGAGGCCTACTAGTCACCAAGGATTCGAAGCCAGACGCTGCCCCACTGGGAAAGCTGGCATCACAGTTTCCCTCTGTTATAGAGAGGACAAACCCAAAAGCGTAGTGGCTCCAAAAAGCTGCGACATTATGGAACTAATCAGTAACTCCGGCGAAACAATCGCCAGTGCACGGCGTCACCTGGTGATCGCGACTCTGGACCCAGAAAAGCACCTCGGGACCATAAGCCTTCAAGTACTTCACGCTACCGTGGGCAAGACACTTGAACTGGTAGGTGAGGGCACGAAACGACCGCTGATCCCGCTGATCAAGGTGCCCGGCCCTCCTCAAAGCTTTAGAGATCTGCTGTCGATAGAGCAAAACATTCAACGGCTGCATTGAGGTGTGCACGAGAAACTCCTCTCGCACCGCCGACCGGATGGAAACTGCGCGCCAGCTCCCGCTTCGAAACACCATCAGGGTCAAAGAACGTGTTTTTTGCGGATGCTCTGCGAGAACCAACCTCAGGCCAGGAGACAACGGAGTTACGATCATTGGTGCATTTGCGAATAGGCAAAACAGCAACGTCATTCTCAAAGTACGTGAAAACATAATGGGAACAAAAGATGCCTTCACTGCTGCTATCAAGGAGCAGATGACAATGCAGGCGAAACGACGAACACCCAGCGGGCCGACCAACGCGCTATGGGGGATCGCCTGTCTCCTACAGCCGGAAGAGATCTAGGTTGAAATTATGCGCATACCAGAGAGGCCGGATCGCATCACGGTATTGGAATCAAGATGCACGCAGGGAGCAAATAAGGCTTGGCTCGTCTTGGTGACTTCTTCTTCCGTGGTGGTAAAGACAGTACTGTCTCGCAGAACTCTCAAGTCAGGGTGGTCTACCTGCAGTCCTGAGGAGTGGATCAGGCTCCAGCGATGTCAGCTCGCCGGGCACATTACTCGAAACTGTAAGGAAACAAAGCCAATAAAGACCTGCCATAAATGCGGTGCAGCTGACCACCTCATGAGCGCCACACTAGTCACTGAGTGATTGCAGCGACGTGCTAGTGCATGAGCATTATTTTCAACCCCCATATAAAATAAAAGCACCACTGGTTTGGTACGAATTCTGCTCAGCCGTAAAACAATAAAACTGGGCTTGCTGTGGGATAATGTTAACGAGTGCGTCAGGCCAATCATTTGCGTCAAACGCAATCAGGTCGGACATAGGGCCGACGCGTGTCTCACGTCGATGACCGGCGCATAAAAATGTTTTCGCTGTGGTGACGCGGGACATTCCGTTGATGAGGCGGAGCAACCCCTCTCGCTGCTCGGCGAGTGGCGATAGGGGGCACAGAATAGATAGCATGACCTACCCGAAGCACAGAAGCGCTGTCAAAGCCGGCAAACGCCTTACCCCGGGATCGGTGCACACCGATTCAACACAATGGGCGGCCATATCTGGGTCTGCTGAATTTGCAGAGGGGCCCTCAGAGGAGTTTGCGGAGAAGGCCAAGTGAAAACACCACAAGAGAATTTCAAAACAGCTGTAATCAATCGTTCCGCATGCCGAAGCAGACTAGACAATGTAAGGAAAGCCAGTCTCTTCTGCAACGATAAGGGCGGAAAATGAAATGCTGAAAGAAAAAGAATCGGCTTCGGGCATTAGCCATGGGAGGGTCGTGCAGATTCATTTCAATTGAAGTCGGGGGGCACATGATCTGCTCAAGCCTGAATGCCCAGACAGGCACGTCTCCATTGCTCTAATCTCGAAGCCGAACAGACGAGTCACAGAAGAAGCCCGTTAAAGAAGACATCTGGTACGGAGATGAGCAGGCTGGCACACCGCTTTGGTGCCCCTTAGAGAATTTTAACCTACGAATAACAGGAAATGGGTCGGGTACTTTTGAATAGAATTAGAGGAAAAGACACTTTTTAGAGTTGCTATCTCACTCTTAACAGAACACAGGAACAATTTGAGCAGTGTTAGCAGATCTAGAAGGGGATATTAGAACTTAGGAATTCTCATAAGCAGGGCAACTTAGTGCGCCTAGCACGGGGTAAGTGAAACACGCACAACTCATCGGGGAAGAGTTTTAGAGGAATGGATGGCAGCGAATGATCTGTGTGCGCAGGAACATTTAATATTTAAACGAAAATATCAGAGGGCCTGGCTGGATCTTACCATAGTGGGCGAAGACTCATGGGCTGGGCGACTGGGTGGAGGGTCATTGATGCGAAATCGTCAACCTATTACCGGAACGTTACATTTCCGTTCGAGGAAACCAGGATACAGGAACGCTGGTTGAGCAGGCAGGCTCATCCCGAGGGGAAGCCAAAAAGATAGACTGGAAGGTTTTCGAAGACTGGCAGGCGGCAGCCGGAGGGCGAAAAAGAGGCAGTTCACGTAGATCAAAGGTCGTCTCCTTTACGAGGAGGTGCTAGACCCGAAAGAATCGGTTGGAATAAACGGCCTGTGCCACGAAGGAAAGAGGGCTCACACATCTGAAGAGCAAGAAGTCCATGTATTGGTGGAATGAAGGTGCCAAGCTTCCTAAGAAGAAATGCATCAGGGCAAGGAAAAGGCTAACTAGCCTAACGAGGCTATTACTAGAATGTGGCAGGATCCTAGATTTAAAGTACGGGGGGAAGTTATATGGAAGGTGTATGAGGCCAAGAAAGAGTTTCTTAGACGGGCTATACGGGGAAGTGAAAGCAAGACATGGAACAACCTTCAGGACACTGTTGAAAGGGATGTCTGGGGCTTGCTTCATATGCGGTTAAGTGGGTAGCCAGGTGCAAGAGACCCTGGCTAGGATGTCGAGGAGGGGAACTGGACCCCTACCGAGCGCGTCCCCAGGTGGCGGATAGGGAAACGCCTACCAGATATGGT
>MNPL01028825.1:793-11914 GCA_002081605.1 Tropilaelaps mercedesae
TGGAAGTCATTCATTGTTGTTGATTGTGTTGTTGTTGTTGTTGCTTTTATTGTCAACGTCGTTCGTAAATCGTAACCGTTTCACATCTTTGTTGTCATCGTAAACTGTTTGGTCTTGAAGGTTTTCTACACGTTTGTCGTAGCCGCTGTATCGGCGATTGTTGTTCGGATGGTACCCTTGTTGTCGTACACTGACAATTACTGAGTCGATCAAAGCTAGGCTTCCATGTCGTTTTCGCCCGTTCTGGTTGTAGATGTTGCTGTCGCTGTTCTAGCGGCCATAACTGCATCTAACTGTGTTGAATACCTTTATTGGCTTGTGAAAGTGGCAAGGTATCAGCAATCGGCTATTTTCTGCCGCAAATCCGGTGATGTTACCTAGTTTGCAACCAACTGACAACGTTGTCCCTATACGTCGCTGATGTCCGACTCAGCAACTAATGCTTGCGCGTCCCGTTCCGTCGATTAGTGCATCGGAACGGTGCGCTAAAATGTGACAGGTCTATCCCTTTTTACGGTGTCTTTGTGTCCGGCCGTCTTGACCTGTGCCGGGTCTGTGTGCGTGTATATATCTCTATATATGTTTGTGGCTACTCTTGTATATCCGTACATATGCTTATACAAATACCTCGTTTAGTAATTAGTCTTCTCGTTACAGGGTGTGACAATGTGCATTTCGTAAAAAACAACGCTGTACAAAAATTGATTGATTTTCTCCCCGTCGTTTTTTCTTTTTTTTTGTTTTGTTCCTTTTACACTGCTTTATTTGTTGTTTGCTAAAAAGGAAATTCTTGCTGGTTCTGTTGTCGGTGACAGTCAGGTGGATGTGTGTAGGGGACCGTCTGTGATCGTTGTTTCTCTTTGCTCGGTGTTGTCGGACTCATTTAACTTGAGTTGATGGAACGTGGCTAGATCCAGTGTGCAGCTGATGCCTATTGGCCTCCTGTTGGTTTACTGCCCGACTGGGAGCCGTGGTGGAATTGTTATTAATGTCGTAGTTGTTTCGTGGAGTTGGGATCGTCATCACTTGTAACATGTGAAAGCCTGTGTGTGTGTGTGTGTGTGTGTGTGTGTATCATGCAATCGCAGACAGTCCTTCATAGATGTCCGCAAGTGACGCATAACACGCTGCTGTGTCTATACTTACTCGTATGACCTGCAAGAGTAATGCAACAATAATGCTAATAGCGCTAACAATAATAGTAATAATCATACGAATAATAATAATAACAATAATTAGCAATCATAGTAATTATGGTAGTAACTCAGTTTAGCTTCTCCGCGTCGGTTAGTGCATTTTAAGAGTTTTTCAATGTACACTTTACAGTATGAGCAACCGAAAAGCGCTGGCAGGCGGTTGAAGTGAGTGCTAATTTTTGTGTTATTTTGCATCGCGCCGTCGGGTGGCTGAATATAACCACAGCGAGAGTAGAAGCCCGCACGATGACTATGTTGGTCTGTTTTGTCGCTGCGTTTGGTTTCCTACAGAGCTGGTCGGAAATCGGCGATTTGTAACTTCTGTGAGAGTTCAGACTCGCCGGGGTGTCGGAGTCCGCAGTACGAGATCGTCACAGTGATGACGACCGTGTTATTGGTATCATTGGTTACATTAGGTCACTTCAAAATTTTTATCGAACTTCAAAAATTCCCCGTCCCATTGGCGACCGCCACCCGCGCGGGAGGTTCAGCGTCCCGCTCGGAAGACCTCGAGCTGCCTACAGCGAGAAACAAAAGGACAAACTGAAACGACGCTTAGGACAGCGGAAACACGATTGTGCCTACGGCCCCACATATGAGCGCGGCAGGACCTCGTGAATTGAATGAGGGTCTGTGTCGTTTATGTTTCAATTTATGGCCAGCCATATAAAGCGTACTCTGGCCGAATCGTTAATACGCTTGCACGGCCATACGCACAAACAAATCCATTACGAGACATCGAGGCATAACTGGAGACCCTTGTTTACATCGAACTGCCGAATAGTTAATTTAGCTCAGCTCAATTTTTTTGTAGGTCCCCCGCGCGGGTTCGTCTCCGGTGTCGTCAAACTGCCGCCGATATTTGCCATGTTATGGGGGCTTATCGCCCAATGCACAACCTGGCCTCAATCGCTCCACCAGAGTGGGATCAGCCATCAGCAACGTCCTGAACTTCAATTATCGCCTTTTTGCTGGCTATCGTTTCATCTTTTGAGAGTGAACGCCCCATAGAGGATGCATACGCATCCCCTTCGGCGTCACGCTGGGTTAGACGTTGCTAGACGGGACTGAGCGTCAGCCCGACAAGGCTAGCGTGGCATATTATAGGCACGTACGGCCATACGTTGGCCAAGACTACTCAAGGCCAACGCTATTTGGCTGCATTTCGACGAAACTGACGCAATGCATCTTCCGACAGCTTCGCTCGCGTTCGTCCGCCTGCTTCGCACCCTCATCGGTTCGGTGAATTTTCTGACTCGCCCGCGGAAAGCTTCCCTTTTCGTCTAGTTGGCGAGTCTCTCTGCTCTTCTTCTGCTCGTAGTCGACCAACCAATTCGCTGGTACCATGGAACCAGCACCATGAAATCTACGCATGGACTCGAGGGATTGAGAGGCAGCCAGCGAGAAGTGGCTGGCAATTACTCTGTCATAACACACAGATCACAATTCAACGGAGAGAGGCATATCTCTCGGTTTGTCAACCTTACTCACGTGACATATCAACAACAATTGCTTCGGCTTAACTCTTGCTCGGAACACATACATAATAAGGCATTTGCCGATGATTCCCACTTTGTCGTGTGAATACATACACATGTATTTATAATATAGTACACTCACCATTGTAGTACCCTCTCGTCGTTCTGTCTGCTTGGCTCTATATATGAGTTGTGTGTGTGTGTGTGTGTGTGTTACTGGGCGTGTGCGTGTGTGTGTGTATGCAATCTGTATAAATCTCCACACGACCAGAGTTCGGGGGAACCGTTGTCACCCTGTCATGGCGATGTTACTGATTTACGACGATCAAAAAGACCGTTACGTGGCTTTTCGGTATTCGTCATCGTCTGACAATTGTGACAGTTGTTGCTAATCGTACTGTCAGTTACAGTTAGTTTACAGGCTTTGCTTGGTTTTGCAGTGTAGCAACGAATGTCCAGGCCACGTCTTCACATCGTCGCCTCCGGCTTCGGGCCCGGTGGCGATACTCGTCGCCGAGCGAGTTGAGTCCTTGACGGTAGCTCGTGAGCGCCGAATAAACCCTCATTCGCATTACTAATATTATAACTATTGTTGTGATCATCATCATCATCATCACTATTATTGTTATTACTACTACGTTTTGTCATGCTGATATTTGGGGGTCTATTTTGTCCTTCGCGTTCGTCGTTGCGGGTCCAATTCGTTGCCAGTTCAGCTGGTCAAGTACTTCGTCATTTTGTTGTGGCGCACCGTATACCGCGTAGGGGTGGATGGCAAACAGCCTTGCATTCAGCTCAAATGTAAATGCTGTCCTGTATATCACAACGCTAAGTTCCAGCCGGGACTGTCCTTCCTTCCTGCCGGTGTCTCAATATGAGCCGCTGTCCACCGCAGCCTTCCTCGCAATTCGACCGCATGTTCCCCTGCCGCTGTCGCCATGAACAGGCCCTGTCCTCCGTTATTCGGCCTTCTGTTCACTCCCTTGAACCGGTCGTACGCAAGGGGACCTGTGGACGAGTAGGATGAAGGCCGCGGTAACCGCTACGACACCCACGGCGGTAAAACGAAGCCCCCGACGAATCGGGAGGGGCCTCCGTGTCCTGACGGCCCCGGCAGGCCGAGAATGTTATTTTCAGGCCGCGCACCGGCTACGGGCTGGCGGTCCGGAACTGGCGGAGATCGATGGCGGCTTCATCTTACTCATCGCAGCCATTTTACCCTGACGATCGTCGCATCGCGACGGGCCGCGCGCACGGGCGTCATCCCGCGACCCTATGGCGTGTCGACGTGCCGTTTCCCACAATTATTCTACCCAGAGTCATGGTGAGCAATCGGCACATTGCGTTGACCGACTCTAGCACCCCATCGCAAACCGCCGCCTCCGCCGCCGCCGCCGCCGCCGGAAACTGGACCAGATCAGGGACGCCGCAATCTTGTCAGCAGTTAGCCTGAGATTTCAGTATCTCCTCACATTCCCCCGAAGGGAATTCGTTCTCCATGTGCGGTACTTTCCGGCGACGGCGCTCGAACCTTGGAAGGCACCGCGTCCATATGCGTTGGGGGCTCCGTTCCCACAAGAGCCGCCCCGACGCTGACGACAGCGTTGGAGGCGACGGTAGAAGTCGACAGAGCTGCGGCAGAGTTAGCATTTGAACAATTGGCCGGCCAATCAGGATACCTAGGAAAGGTTTATCGCTGAGCTATCCACTTTCCTTGCGAGACGGAGTCTGCCTGTTCCCGCTCCTACCTATTCGTCACCCCAACCACAAAAACGGCTTCGATAATGCCCGCAGAAAACGTAGCCCACCCGCCTCCCTCAAGTACAAAAAACGCCGTAGCGGAGCAAGACGCTCCGAGCCGCGTTGTCAGCCGTTGTTGTTGAACCGCATCCGCCTGCCAGTCCCGGGGCCGCTGGCCGATACGGGCACACACTTCCTTTTTTTGACGGGTAGAGACGAAAAAATACAAAACGCGCATGTAAACATGTTCTCCAAACGAGTTCCGAAAGGCCTCGTAGAAAAATAGCGGTGCCGAAGCGTCTTCGAGCTTCGGCTGGATCCTGTCGTTGTGTGTGTGTGTGTGTATGGGGGGGGCTGGGGCATCGAAACAGTGTTCGTCGAAATAAATGTTCGAGTACCCTTCGGGTTCTCACGTAATTATTTGTCGTGTGAGAAGAGTTACGAGTAGTACCAATCGTCGTTGATCAGGAACGCCTGAACGTGTAGCGCTCAGCTGTTCGGTGACAGCTGCAATGCGGGGGCTCATGGCACCTTCTTGAAGCGCACGCGCTCTCCTTGCGCAGTCACGGCTGCGGTGGCTGACGTCTTTTTTCCAGTCTCGTTTACGGCAGCTGATTTCGTTTGTGGTCTCTCAGCGTTTACTGTTCCGACGTCGACACCTCATGGGCGCCGTCAGGGACAAAGTACCTCTGCCGTAGCGCGGGGCTGCGTCACGCGCGGTTCTCCTACGCATTCGAGAGGATTGTTGTCGTTCTCGTGTCAGGATCTGGATCCGATCCATGCACTCGCTGCTGCGAAGACAAAGGCTGCATGTGTCGTTCCTGCAAGCGAGAAGAAAGACGCCAACGTCAGCTATCAGCCACTCACGAGGCCGCCCACTAGGCAGAACTGGCCGATACGCTAGAAGAGGCTAAAAGGTGACCGCGGAAGTTGGTCAGACGTTTTAGACGAAGAAATATCTGTCCTGCGCATGGACCAACTCTTGGCAGTCTGCTCATATTTTAACTAAACGGCCATTGAGAGTGCTACTAAAAACAGTAGCGAGGGAAAAGCCTTCCAAAAGGAAGCTAATCGTCCAATTATAATTTCCTGACGATGATACACACACGCACGCGCACACACACTCACGCACACACACACACACACAGGCACGCGCACACAAACGCCCGAAGCGGGACTTCCGTCGTATACTCCTCGACCTGGAAGCCTTCTGTCTCCCAGTAAAGTGGTTATTTGAAGACGTTGCCTTTCCGCCCAGGCCGACCCCCACCGGCGGTGCTCATGACGGCTACGAAAAGAACGGAAACGGTCTCATTAGTTGGACTTCCGTTTCCTTGCGGCTCCTGCCATATCCTTTCTGCATTCTCAACACTCCTGCTCTGATGACATCGAGGGTCAGACAGAGCACAGAGTTAGGCCAGTTCTGGTCTACTCGTCCATGCGATAACGCCATGGTCCAATCTCCCGCATTGTTGCCAGGAGCAGGAGGACGCTGGAGTGTCCTCACACACAGAGACTCCTTCAATATTCGATCAATTAGACCGGCCAACGGGGGAAACTCTGGAAGACACCGACGGCTCTCTCTTGTGCGATATGTTCGCGGTATGGCTCAAATCGTTTCACATGAATGTACTGATGAAGTGTCGTGCTTAAGGTGCACCTCAGGTCAGGGACAGAGAGGACTCTCGACTCAGGACGTCGACAGGAAACGAACAACAACGTCGTATCTGGGCAGTACATTTAGCGCTGCATCAACCGACACCCAAGAGATCGAGGACGAACCCAGAGTCTTTCAGGGTCTCCTTTATGAGGCGCTCGTCCCAACGAAGAAATTCAGAAATGTTCTTACGGAGAACATCTCGCTCGCCCAATCGACGCAAGTAGTCCATTCCTCAGTTAAATTCGCTGAGGCAAGAAAAAATTGCAGACCTAAACACTTTCAATACGAGTGCCTATGAAGTACCTGAGTGGAATATCGCCTCAACGAATCAGGTCGATGGCGACTACGCGTCTCGGCGAAGCACCGACGCTCGGCTAGAAATTCGCACTTGAACAGCCGGAAAGGGCGAAAAGCGACGCGCGCGAAAATGGCGAACTTAGTCCAAAAAGCTTCCTATTGGAGCAAAACGAAATATGAACGATCGCCACTGCGACAGGTGAAGATCAGACGGACGGACGGGCGGACGGGCGGGAGGGCGAATGGGCGGGCGTCCTTTCCGCGGCGGCGTCGTCGTCGTCGTCGTCAAACGTCCGAATTCGCTGCATGGCTACGACGGTGTCGGTCCAAGGCGACGGAAACACGCTCGTACAGGAACAGGAAGTATTCAGTGTCCGCGGACGTAGACAAGGCACTCAACGTTCACAATTTACGGCTCTCGTGACATTTTTCCAGCCTATTCAGATGCCGCTCGACGTCTGTCGAACGCCAAGTCGCTTCCTATATTTCATTGTTGCTTTTATGGCGACATTATAGTCGCACGACAGCTTCACGATGTGACGTCAGTCCCTTTCAAAGATGTCCCCCGTTTTGGATGTAGGACCGTCCAAGGCCCATACGGTTCTGGATACGGCCCGCCTCTGGGGTCCAATATCATCCTGGCGACGTCCTGCCTGCTGAACTAGTGACCTACGGCCGGCGACCTACATCGAACGAGTAGGCGCACACGAGTGTATCCTTGGAGCGCAGCGTCACGGGGGTTTTCTGCGTCGCAGGGGAGCCGCTTTGCCGTCTCTGATGGCCAGCCGTTCAGATGTCTGAGTCACCTATGCGGCGGCTCAGAGATGGAAGGGCGCACTTCGGATTGCCTCATCGTCGACGGAACCCCCGAGTCGACCGATGTGTCGACCGTTGCAGGCACGTCGTCCTTTCTGATGTCCTTCGTACTGCCCCATATCCGACCTGCTCGGTTTGTGGCCTGTTTAGCGCCGATATGAGCTGCTGGTTACGAAACACATTGGAAATTCGAGGACTCGCGGGTAGTAGCCACACGGGCGTATCGGCAACGCTCGGTCGAACAGCAGAAAATACTGGGCCGAAAATACGTAAATATAATAAATTTAATATAAAAAATTGGCCTTCGTAATTGACGCAAGCAGCCGTTATCAGTGGACGGGGTAGGCGGCGACAGCTTCTGCGATCGACTGGAATGGTTTCGAGATCCTCTACGAATCCGCTCAACTTCGTTGTACCTACGGCCTGCGCCGTTACGTAAGGTCACGTCGTGGCCAATGTCCCGTCAGAGCAGACGGCGACCTCCATGTTCGCGATCGGCCGCCCAAATGCGTAGCTCGCCCTCGATCCCGTTCGACTTCAGAAAACTGAGTTCCTCAATGTTTCGAAAGCTGTGTGGCTTCAAGTCATGCGTGCCCCTTTCGTATGGGCGCCCCTAGGACGCACGCCCTAGGACGCTGCCAAGACGTCTGCAAGACGAATCGGTTGTCCTGAAAGCTAACATGACGGTGCTGTAGAACGTGAGTGGCCGGCGGATCTGAAGGCCTCCTGCTCAAATCCATCCCGTGGTCAGCGTTCGGGCATTAGCGGGACAGGTCCATGGCGAGTTCAGGGCGGTCAAGCGGGAGTTTGATGGCGCACACAGACGCCCTGAGCAGACGCCGTAATGAACGCGTCCTAACGGCTCTTCGCTAGCCTTCGATGATGACATTACTTTACAATATTCCATTAGTGATATCATTAGAAGGAACCACGTCCACATCGGTGCACCTCTCACTTTTAGCGGCCCCCACAGTGTCAGCCGGTGGCGTCTGGTGGGCGGCGGCGGCGGCGGCCTTTTCAGGTTTTAAACGTAGGCCCGGCTCGGTGTGACGCGCGGCCTAACGTCAGGCCGGCTCATGCAATAGCATTCTCAGTCGCAGATGCACAAGTTTGACGCCCGATGAGCGTGTCTCGGTTCTCTGTTACAATGCGACGCAGTCAGCAGCGTTTTCTTTGTTGTCCAGCTCGAAGACCCCACTTCTGAAGTAGACCTTGGCTGGCTCAAGAGGTGGTCCTGCATTCAGGAGCCCTTCTCCCCTGGCCATTCAGGTGACTCTGTTGCTTGACGAAACCTTGTGGCCGGCCGGTCGATCAGGCGATCTCGCGACGGACAGGGAAAAACTTCGTCTCGGTTGTATTAGGCAACGCGCGTTCGTGGTGTTCGGCGTGCCGGTGTGGGTCTGACGTGTCGCACCGTTGACCGGCTCTTGACCGCTTGTTCGTTGACCGTCACGTCGGGGGACGAAGGACGACGATGAATTCGGGCTTGGACGTTACGTGGTGGAACGGCGCACGCCCTACACGTCGCTGACGAAGACGTTTGGCCCATGCGAAGGTGACGGGTTGCCAGCCAGTCGAGCGAAGTGGCAATATTCCTCACCGTCGCCTGTCCTGCGCCGCTGTCACGCTGGAATGGCCCCGTAGCCGACGAACGTCTACCGAAGTATCGCGCAGAGTAGCGAGGCATTGCCGAGCACCGAAGGCATCGGGATGAAGCACCGCAACAGTCGCCCGATGGCGAGGCCGAGGGATGGGCACATCTGACAGTATAAATATATATTGATATGGCTCCGGCCCAGCGATCGCCGCAGACGCGAAGAGGGCGACAAGGCAGCGTCTTCGGCCACTGCCGTTTCTGCCATCATGATGGCATCCGCTAATGAATTCGAGGGAGTCTGCTGCACCTCGGCCGCTATTCGCGTTTCCCAGGGGCAACGCAGCCAATTTTTTGACTCGGCAGGACCGCCTCGGAGGAAGCAGACATTTTTTGCTTTGACGAAAACCGGACTTGGTCCGAGTTGTTTGTTTTGTTCCGCTGATCGCCTCGCGTGGTGCGACCTCGAATCGGACATCTGCTACTCGTTCTGGGGTTCTGACGCGCGTGTGACGTCCATGGCCTTGTTTTGGACGATGACGATCAAGAGACGAACGCCAGCCCGCACTCGTCTGTCCAACGTCGCTCTCAGATACCCCCAACCTCTGCCGTAGGTTGCAGCCGATCTGTCGGATCTACGATGAGTAGAGTCGATCAGGCCGCTCCCACACGTGAGGCACAGCGCTTGGGAATGCTCATGAAGCTTTGACGAGGAACAGAAAGCAGTCTTCTGATACACTGCGGTCAAGCGGTGAGTCCCTCGGTCCGTCGAGGCCTGAACAGGGAAACTTTCGTCCGCCTGCTCAATCGAAGTGACACCGCGAGTACCCGTCAAGGAGCGAAGAAGTTGAGCGGTAAATGCTTCCTCAGCGTGTGACATCGACATTGGGCCGAACCACCCCCGACCACTTCAAGAAGATCCGTCCACCGTCAAACTGTCCAATGGGCCTGCCGCTACAGGACCGCCTTCACTGACTCCGCCCCCCTTCCTCCCTCTATAGAAGGTGTCGCTCGAAAAATCGCGCGCCAAAGTGCTCCAAATCGCCGTCTAGAGCGCTGAGCGTGTGTCGACGTTTTCCGCGGTGGAAAACGTTCTCGCGAAGCCAGTCGGCTTCCTGCACAAGATGGCGTTCGTCACACTTAGTCACGCGTAATTCCAGTGCTCGACGTAACGTTCTGAGGTCCTGCAGCCAACCGTGTACGTTGTTGGCCTGAGTGAGGTCCCCTCAGGGGACCTGAGCTGGTCGCCGCGCCCTCCTCGTCGGTATGCCGACGGCGGTCCAAAGACGTCGCGTAGGCTTCCTGCAATGGCAGCGGCGTCCAACCGGGCGTATATTTCTGTCCTGGATGCGAATCCATCGCATTAGACGCCCGCAGTTTATCTGTTCGCCAGGCCGCTCTGCGAGCCGAGTGGAATCGGGAGTTGGGCCGGGCAAAACAGGCTCCATAGCCTCCTTCAGGCGTCCTTTGAGGTCATGTCTCCTAAAAGCCAAGTTCTCCGGTCAATGAGGGCGTTCGCCAGTTCCGAGAGGTCCGAGGACTGGCTAAATTACCTGATCAATTGGCGGCTTTCCGAAGACTTCGTAAAGGCGCGGACCACTCGAAGAGACGTTGTTTTCTTCTGCAGAAAGTACCCGAAGTTCCTGGACAGAAGCCTTTTTAGTCATTCGTTGCCCTAATCAAAAACCTCACCAGGCAGACGTACGTAACGTGGCAAGACTGCGTTTTGGTGTTTGATCAGGGAATCGAGTTGAGTCCGGCGGCGGCGGCAGCTTTGCCTTGTCGCGCGTCTTGGGGCCGACGAAGACATTGACGAGAACGCTCCTACGAAGCGACGCCAAATCGTGGCCTAACGGATTTTGAGCCAACGAATTCTTTGCCATCAGAAGCTGTATGCAAACGCGCGCCACGAAATCGAGTCACGAGAACGGAACGCCTCACGAAGGCGCGAGTAACTCGTTCACAAACATTGGCCATGGACAAGCGCCTTTATACAGTTAACGTTGCCCTCGTGCCGCAACGGTGCCCTCGAACGTAGAACGTCCAATTCAGGCCCGTTTGGTGCAGCTCCCAGCCGAATACGCGCAAGGAATGCGCAATTCTATCTCTCTCTCTCTCTCTCTCTCGCTACCTGTTCGAATAAATCTGCTACACAGACAAGGACATCATGCACAGTGTTCAGGCACTTTGTTTGCAGTCGTCCTAAATTCAATCCTAGGAAAACCTCTCCCGATAGCGCGCGCTTCAGCTGGAATATTCGAAGAAGATCGCACAGGCAAACATCGACTGTTCTTCTCCAGGTCCTATTTTATCTGCTCTATAGGACTCACCGGTGGGGGC
>MNPL01028828.1:28693-39382 GCA_002081605.1 Tropilaelaps mercedesae
ACAACAGCCAACAACAAAACTGATAACGCTCCTATCGTAGGCCGCTGGGGTTACTGTTCAGATGACGAAACGACTTTATATTGATATTCAGTGAAGACACCCAGGGGCATCTCTTAGCCACGCGTTGGCATGGCGTCTCTGACCGACCATCGCGTTATGGCGATTACGGAGCTGATGGTCACGAGTAGCTGTCGCTGGGATTCGATTCCTCTCGACGGTATCGACCGGTGGGAACTGCGTGCTACAATTAGCGCGCAGTTAACATGAACCTTTCATTAATGACATTACATCGAACGTCACCTAATTAGTAGAACGAAGACGGCTAATCTGCTTTTCGGCAAACTGCGTAGGTTTCTTGCAATGAGGATGCTATGCTGATTGTGATATACGCGCTAATGGACTCCGGAGCGTGGACAACACGAAAGTCGCAGGCCGGTTCGGAACTCATCCAGTGGATGCGACGATTTAGTTCTGCTGGTTCGACTGTGCGGTTAACCACCGACGGTTGAGTGTATTCGTTTTCGCGTTGCCGTCGTCACGCTGGGCGTACCGTGGCCAGATATCGTCGATGTTAATGACTAATTCGAGCTCCCAATTCACGCCTACGAGTCGAAACGCCGTTGCGTTTTTCGTGGACGATGTCTGTGTAGCACTGTTTCAATTCGCAGGCGCCTATCTAACGACGTCAACTTTTTTCCGTAGGTGACCGGTGTCCTAAGCGGATTGTGTTATTGTATCTAGCCGGGACCAAATGAATCCTACTTATGTCAGTCGATCTAAATAGCGCACTTCGGGGGATCCGGTAATCGCTGATGGATTTCTCGTTGCGGTGAGGGCCGAAACGACGTGGCCGAGAGGACGGCTGGGTTTGGAGCTGATTGAATAGGCCTTCGTGGGCCTTCTGATACCTATCGTCAATTGCAAACATCGCTGATTGAGTTCCGTGCAGTGCGGGCTTCTACCCATAAGGTCCTATGAGCTCACAGATGGTAAATTAATGGATAATCGCTATATTGGTACCACTGGTTCGTTGTACTTACCGACCTCTTTAGTGGTGACTCGTACGGCGATGCCAGTTTGACATCTGCTTAGTTTTCGATATAACATGGCGTCTGCGTGCGATAGGACTCGCAAACTGAATCGAAACGCTTGCTGCCTATTGCGATGTCACTCGGCCGATTCGTGGTTAGGTGCGACTATAACCTCGCTCTCTATGAGGTGTAGTCACTCACAGCGTAGAGGAAATGTTGGACTAAGAAGGACACGAAGACAACGGCAAACCATCCACACTGAGCAGTATTCGCACCTGTTTCGTTTTCGTGTCACGAGCAAAAGCTCTCGTACGTATCGTCTTCAGGCGTTAATTAAACGACAGGCTATTCAAGTGCTTGACTAAAAACGAACGATTTCCTTCTTCTTATTTTCCTTCTCCTTCCGCTGGCCCTAAGCGAATCATGGTTAGGGTAACCACGCGCATTTTACCAAAAAGAAATGCTACCTTTCTGTCGTATGAACCCATGTGAAAGGCAATCCATGCTAACCATTCTGCTGCTGTCCCTGAATAGTTTTACGTTGTCTACGTACAAACAGCTACCGTCAATCTGATCTCAATAGCGGGTGGATAATTGTCCCGGGAATGTTTAAAAATCCCCAGTAGAATAATTGTTTTAGTGATGGAATAGATGACACGCACGAAATGTGCGTGGGTTTGCTGTCAATCAACAGTAAACTCTCCACCAACTGTCCACGGAGCATATTTCAGCAGAAAAGATAACCGCGTTAATGGGGTGTCCTGCTTATCGAAACCGTGGACCCCGAAATCTGATAGATGCCATTACGAAGCAATGCCAATCGTCAGGATAGCTGATTTTGGCCGTTGTCGCCTAATGATTTGGGCAGATTTTGCCTGGAATATAATAGATCATTGAAGAAGAGATTGTCGAAATAATTGTCTTAGAAACGGGTTAATTGGGCACGTTTGATTTCTGCGGCTCTTCTCTAATCTCCTACAATCGGACTCGAAATTGCTACGAAAAGTTGGAATATGCAGATCTTTAGAGAAACGACACAATACACAGTCATGTGCATGAGCAGTTGTATCGGGCTGAATTTTCCTGTTGTTCTACCAACACATAATGTTCTCCTATCATCGCCGACATTTTGAAACCTGGTTGAAAATATTCGCTATCGTACTATATTGTTACTAGTGGACCGACATTCGTCCGCTGATCCAGTAATGCCCAACATCACAGTAAAGCAAATCGAACATTTGCTCCAGTGCGACGAAAACGCTCGCCGCCGTCTCCGCCATTTCGACCGTTATGGCTGCGATGGCTGAACGCAACGGTTAGCCTGCGCAACGGTCGCCACCAACGCGGCGGCAATCCGTCAAGAGTGCACAGAGCATTCGTCGGTCTCCCTAGGTGCGTCTACGTACAGAAAACGTCAAGTCAGGTGCATATTTATGGCTGCTGCGAGGAGTAAACAACGGTGGCAACGGTCGTTCGAGGAGTGGATGCGATGCTTTTCACTGACGACGACGGCCGTTCGAAAAGCAACAAACACAACAGCAGCTCGCTCTATCGCTGATGGAGGACGCTGCAGTGCGTTTTCTTGCTAGCACACGGTGGAACTATGTATAGTGAAAACGTGTTTTTGTGAGTAGGATGAGCTGGGCGGAGCGGTGGTCTACATCGTCCAGCCCCCTCGATGGCTTTCCAACGACAAGTCGTCGAGACGGAAGTTGATTTGTGCCTGTTCATAGTGAAAAACTTTTTTCAAATTATCATTACGTGATGCGCCTTGTCGCGGCATAATTGCGCAGCATTCATTGGTGAGGTATGTTGAAGGGGAAATGTTGACATAACTGTAATAACACACAGTTATTTATCATATTCTTGACATGGGAAATCTGCTGTACAGTTGGATGTATAGCGGGCGTAGTGGTGTCAAAGCCACTTTTGTAAAAACGTTTTTGATACAGTTTTTAATAACAGCAGGATTAATAGCAGGTTTTTAATAACTGTCATGATGATACTTCTTGGTACTATATTTATAGCCCAGTTATAGTGTTGTGGAAATTAAGTACAAACTTTAGTAATAACAAAGTAGTAATCAAAACAGTAGACTGCTATCTGTTCTTGTGTTACAACTGGTGGTGGTGTTCAGTTAGGCCTACTTCAATCATGTGATTTTTTAAACCTAGCCCAATAGGCAATCGAAACGAAATATTAAATTCTCTGTCTACATTTATTCGCTCGTTTCCTATGCCAGTCTGCCATCGATCACATAATTTAGGCGATGAATACAAGTCGAGGAAGTATTTAAAGGTGACTACGTGATGTCAGTTCGTAGGGACATGCGTGAAACCATTTAGTGTTGTAACCAAGATCAGATGCGGTGACTTAACAGGATCACGCATTTGGCGGCGGCTTCGGGAGCGTTGAAAGATCACGGGCACAGGCTATTCCGGCATGGACAATACTAGAAGAATGGCAGCAGAATATCGGATTTCGCCATCGGGACATTCAATCGCGTATACAAAACTGGCGTCAGAATAATGAGACGTGATAAATACCTATTTGTGCACTGGGAGCACGAGTGACCAGCTCTCATACTAAAAACAACTCCTTCAGAATACGACGGGCACGTAATCTTTCGGAGTAACCGCCAACTCGTCCAGTCCAAACCAGAGTCGAAACCGAACATGTAACTCTATGACTTTCGAACTCCACTCAGAAATGTGCTGTAACCAGTGGTGATCATTTATCATTTATTCATCCGTGACACCTGTACATTTCTGATAGCCTAGCTTCGGCGATAAATATTGCATTGAACGCGCCGTTGCGACATCTACCCCGCCCACTGGCACACGGCCACTTCTTCTCGCCGATTGGCTGCCGTGCATAGCTCCAGTGACGTAGTGGCACGGCTCAACGCAGTCAGATAGTACATCTCGCTTTACGAGGACTAACTAAGTGTAAAACGCTAGTAAAAATTCTTGAATAATGTATACAACTCACCGACGTTTACGACGTGCGTGTTCTGTAGCTACCGTCCGAGTCGAAGGCTAGGACGGACGGGCATTCGAGCCTTCGAGGCCCTCGCTCGATTTTAGGGTGGATTTATTTGTGAACAAAGCGTGCTTCAGCAATTAGTCAATGAATGAACGCATTTCTTCAGTGTCGGTAGTGTTGCCAAAAGGTGGGGGGCGGGACGTCGACTGGCCGTATCCTTGTCCTGTATTAGAGTTGCCGCTCACAACGGTCTCTACTAAGCACAGAGGATACAAGCTTCACATTATTATTAAATGTTATTAAATTATTATTACTAAAGCTCCGATTTCTCCAATTATACGCACGTGTATATACATATTTCCCATATATACATTACCCATATATACATTTTGCTCTGTTAACAGTATCAACGACGTCCAAGACACTTAGGAGGTTCTTCGTAGTAGACCTGTTGTTCGACGTTGTCGAGGGAAAGAACTGGGAGCTTAATCGGACTGTCCAGGCGATTTTTGTATATACCTAGTCACAAGAATCAGTAGGAGTGCTGGCCTTAAGGACCCAATGCTTCTAAGCTAGTCCGATGAATCGGACAAGTTGGCGACAGGTGAACCTTCTGACGGGCAAATCCTCGGCATTTTATACCAAATCCTGGGCCGACGTAGACATTCCCTGGGCTGTGACGAGAATCCAGCCTAACCGACCATAGTCACGAACGCGATTAGTTCCTCACGGAGGACAATACAAGGCAAAGCTGGCCTGGTGAAGGAGGCTCTGGCAGTTGCGAGGCTGCGCCCATGTGCCAAAGTGCGCCCCCTTCCTCGCATCCGTGCAGATGCGGAACGGTCCTCCACGTTCTGCTGCGAACTGTCGGCCCATTCTCGTTCTATATTTATCTCGAAAACCGATCTGCTGCTACAGGCGGCAAATCTGCTAAGGGAAAGGGGGGCAACGGTCGGGCCCTGCGGCCCAAACCTCGACTGACAGATGGTATAGGGAAGCACACCTTAAAATTGCCCCACCCGCTATTCCACCACGTTGATTCTAGGCTAGGGGCGTAACGACACCGGCGTGAACAGCAGCATCCGGTGACGGCGTCTTCTTCGGCTTCGGAGGCTGGCGTAGGCCGAATAAAGTGGCTGGCTCAAGGATGCCACTACTCGTTCAGGCTGTGAAAATACGAAGTGAAAGCGAACAGACACAAGAGCGGATTGCAACGCGTGTCCTAGGCATGCTGGGTCAATCGTGTGCTCTAAATGAAGACCGATAGAAGGTCCAAGGGAATGGAGGTCAGCACGAGCGCACAGAGGGAGGTGTCCGATGAGATTGGGCCGGACGGAACAGTGCCGGCAAAATTGTCGTCAGAGCCAAATCGATTGTGCGGATAGTGCCTAGAATTGTGCAGTATTGGGAACGTAACATCGGCTTGCAAAAGTTAGCGCCTGAATAGGCACAGTCGTTAGGTAGACGCTGATGTAAGGCGATTTCAACGATGGCGTCACGGTTCAATAACAGTGAATTTAGAATGTTTAGTTTTTTTTTTTTAGCCGCTGTTAAATGGAGCAAAACGTTTTAGTGGTGGCAGGGTGAAGTATACAAGCTTACTTAGGGCGCAATACTTAGGACGTTTCCATCTTCTTCGATATTATTCGCCTATAGCAGTACTTCGAACTATAGCGGAATTTTGGGTCAAGGAGTTGTCACCCCTGTCGTCGGGTTGGTGCATTAGAAATCCTCTTTTAGGGCCTTATCGTTCGTACATTGAAGCTTTTCTGCAGTTCCGTCTTTTTGCACTCTACGATGAGCACACCGGCCCTGGTTTAGTCTATTTTGAGCAGCTGGTCTAAAAATGTCCCAATGTTTAAGAACCCATCCTTGACGAGATCCTGCGGTCCAAAGCCTCGCTGCAGGCGTCTGCGGCATCGAGGTGACAAGCAGCTATTTTCGTGAGGGTATAAGGACACGGAGTGCATTCTAAACTTGGTAGTTTTGCTTGACGAGCTTCACAAATTAACTCGAATAACGAATAAGTACAACTGTTAGGGCTTAGGTGCATCCAGGCGCAGATACTCATCTTCTCCGGGCTAACTCTCTGCCACTGTGTCCGGGGATGCGGTTTTTGCTTCTGTTCACCTGGCGTGGGCTTCGTTTTGAGAAACGCATCTATACGTGACCTGGTGAGTGGATCGATGCTGAAAGCCACGTACTGTACAGTTCTAATGCCCTGTCTTCGCTTTCTCTTTCAGGCGCTGGCGAGTCGGGTAAAAGCACAATTGTAAAGCAGATGAAGTAAGTACATCGTCACTCGAGCGTGTCACCTGTAATTGTCGACTGAATGGCTAACTTAGTGTCGATGTTCTCGTTGTTGCCATTCGCTGTCTTGATTTTCTGTGTTCAGTGCCGAATGGACGCAGAACCTACATGGGCTCGGTGCCATCGTAGCTGAATGCGCGCTAGCCAGTGTTTACGATATTATTTTAATACGACTCTAACATTGCTCCAGTCGTTCCTGCGAGTATCTACGAGGTCAAGAACCGAATCATTTTGGTGCGCATATGGAGACGCATCCGAGTGAGCTGCAGTCGCAAAGGGACGCTCTACGGTTTAGGCTTCCTCCAGCGAACAGAGCCAACAAACGGTGTCACTAATTAGCTGGCAGCACGCCAAATCGGTCGTGAAGAATGTAGACGTGAATCAAATGAAAACAATGAAAGTACAGCGATTACATGATCGTGTTCGATGAAGCGATTTGGACAGCGTGCGCCCTGTGCTTGGCACTGAAGCGGCGAAATATTCGGTAACAGCGCAGCTCTGCTCCACGATCTATTCTATCTATCTATCCGTTAGTCGACTGGGATCCGTCACAGGGTACGAACCGTCAGAAAGTCGCATTCTAGAGGCGTGTTCTGGATATCGTAGGGAAGACGCCATAAGGAAAGGTTCTAGCACACAGCCAACGTCCAGCGGTTGGAATCGCGTTCTGACGTCGGTCATGTTCGATCTGTCCGTCTCTATACGGACTCATTGTACGCACGTCGCTGAGGAGCGACCAATATCTGCTACCTGAGACCATTTCTACAAGAAACTCATGACTCCCCTTCTCTATCTATCTATCTCAGTCTCTTACTAGAACCTGATCGAGTTCACTGCGGTGACGAAGCGTCGGTACCGGCGGCGATACGGCCGTAGTCCGTTCGCTGCTATGGCGGGTGCCACCACAGTGGGGCTGGTAATCGAGTCGGATGGAAGCTGCTACTCATTGAGGCTTCATCTGGCATTGAACTCAACAGGGAGGATGCACGCGGCCAATCGACGGTTATCGTCATCGTTGCCGCTTCCTGATTGGTATCAATTGATGATCGATAGTCGAATGGCAGCAGCACAATCGTGACGGATGGGTGCCGCTTCACTGCCAACGGCTGATGATCGACATGTGGCCAGATGCGGAGGGGAAGGCGGCCATCGCAGTACGAGGAGGCCATTCGAAAAACGGACCCCGACAAATGACAAGTCGGAGCTGGAGCTGTGGTAAGAATGGGGCATCGGATAGGTCCGGATAGGACGCGATTCGTGCATGTAACATGAAAAAGGGGGGGCGTTTGCAATGGACGTGTCTGCCTGCGGCGCGTTCCGATCCACGACGTCGACGGTGCACCGATTAAGCGTTTGCTGACGCCGTCACGCCGCTGCTGTGGGCACCGATGTGACATCTGGCAGGCGAACTATATCACTCGGCTGACCGGCGTTCAACGCTGGAGATTAGCACAAGGACAATGAGAGAAGGACGCCGGCACGGGCTGATGTGAAATTTCGAAGCTGTCCTTCCTTGCACGGTGGGGGCCTTCGTACGCGAATGGCGGTGCTGTTTTCAACGAAGGGGTGGCGTACGGCTTCATCGTTTGTGTAGTTCACGGGCACAAATGGATCAACGTCACGAGCTGAACGTCAGTTCTAACCCTAAGAGCGACACGATTGAAGCACAACACCAAATGCAGGAATGCTGCTTGACAAGCACACGTACCTCTGAAACAAATAGTTTTCCAAGTGGAGGCAGAGGGAATGTTTGTTTTGTTGAAGGGCTTTGTCCTCGTCGTTCTGGCGATTTACAATTAACGTTTCTGCTTGGTGGAGCCTTGCACTAATGCGGTGACGGCTCAAGAAAACCCATGCGTGTGGTCAAACGCGTTAAACGATGGCGCGCATCGACCGACACCAACATCCAAATGGACATTTATACTTGCAGCTACTACGCCACAAACGCTCGTCCTACATTAAATTATCAGCGAGAGTGTCCTGCGCCCTGTAATTGAACCGAGCTTCCTGTTCTTGACGACGACGACCAGTCCTGCTGTTCGACAATATTAAAAACGATGCCTGTTGTCATCGACGAGCTCTTCTCACTTTGGACGTCAGCCGTGTTCGGACGCTTAAATATATGAAATAGCTTGGCCTACATCGAACAGAGGAAGGTGATGTCCGAGAGGCTCGTCAATGTGCTCGCGTCTGAATATGAGCGGCCAGCCTTAATGGTCGGAAGTACGTCATTGGAGAAGCCGCGTATTTAGCCGATCGAGGTCGAGCGTTTGGCCATCAACTGGATGGAGGCTAGTTAGAAAAGCGCCATCGTCATCTCGACTTGGCAGCATTTTTCGGCCAAAAAGTTGTTTCTCATCGTTGCTTGAAGCAAGCCAGAGGGGACCCTTCTTGATGTTGAAAATGACCCCTTGATGTACGCAAAATGCATGTCCATTTGTCGACTATCTTTGCCGTTCATCTGCTTGATTCTACAATGCGCACCAGACTGGCCCCGAGATCGCCGCCAAAAAACCTATTAAGTTGCCCACCTAACTGGCAGGCAAATTCCTAACCTAAATAGCTGTTTACCTGCCCTTGCCACGCAGATGTGGTTCGAAATCGTTTAGAGTTAAGGCAATTCTAGCGTTTTTAAGCTCGAGCTCGACGATTTTCGTTTGCCCTTCTCTCTACTGTAGTTGCGCTGTCCACGTTTAGCCAATTCAAGAAACCGTCATCTCGCCGCTATCCCTTGGGTGGCTCCAACCTAGAAAAGCTATCGACAGTTATGCGAGGACAGCGACGACAAACTTCTTTGTTTCGTACTCTTGCTAGTCAATACAACTCGCGTGTGAGCACCGCCTTGGAGTTCTGCCGTCCGCTGACGTGGAACGGGTAGGGGTTCAGCGTAGGCGCCTTTGTATCCGACTGCTGCCCCCATCCTCCTTCGTACACTTCGTTGGCGTCATCATCGTTGTCAGCTGGCGGCCAACCAGCTTTTGCAGACCCCCACTCCGATACAGCGGCCTGACGCTCGCCCAGGCGTCGGTTCTACGATTCGGGCGTCGGGATAGGGTAAGAAACGGATGCATCACGAACATTTCATTCGTCGTCGCAATTCATCACTATGAACACAGCGACGCCGTAGGCAACGGTAAATGTGTTTCTCTTCGAGCGACTCTACGTCGAGTTCCTAGCGGGGGGCCTTTGGCAAGCGTCTAGGTCGCATTCCAGTTGAGCGAGGCGGCTAAAGAAATAATGACTGGCTGGCGTCCGATTTGGCAAAAATCACTATCTGGGAAGTTCATCGAAGAGATTTTTCGGAGTGGCACCCGAGCAGTCAGCTCGTCGAAGTGCCGCACAGCGAAACTAAACGGTGGGACAAATGTTGCCGGCGGATCTGTAGGTTTAGTGGGGGCCGCTGTACGGCAGACAACCACCTGGACCCAAAAACAAGGATTGGACCGTCGTAACGGTAGGAAAAATGTCTATTATCCAACTGGACCTCACTGAGTGGGGTAGATACACCGGAGAAGAGCCGCTATACCGAGCACGTCCACCATCGTGCAGTGCTGCTCACTCGTGCGCGTTGCGCGTGTACAATCATGGGAATATTCAACGACTAATTTTTCGCCGCTAGCCAAACATCGAGCATATCCAATGGTCAAATTCGAACTAAGATGCCTGCAGTTGATTTCTTCCGAAACATTTTCCCGTATCGTCTAGGCGTTTCTTCACCTAACAGGTTACTCAACATGTACGCCGGACAGCCGCCATGTCAGGCCTGTATGTTTAAGAAGCTACAGCCGAAAAGTGGCGACAGCGCCCCCCCGTAACTCACGGTGCCCCCGTCGCGCCTCCAACCAACGTCCGTTCCTGTCGTCGACCGCAAACCGGCATTTGGTATTCTTCCGGCATCCTGGTCGACAATCTCTGAAAAGAAACGCATCAGTTTGCGATCATCATGTCACCTATAAGAAACATTTGAAACAAGCGGCAAGGAGTGATGGCGATTTTCGTGCCGAGGAGCTGCTTTTTTCTACCACAAGCCGGTGGATTGTTAACGCTACCTGTCCGCTGCTGTCACGTGATCGAGGGAACTTGGAGCCCTTCTATCATCACTTGTTCTATCACCACAACAGCGAGCACGACCCGGGCCATCGTCGTGTTGGAGCCGTACATCGTCGTCGCGTACAGTTCGAGCTGATGACCGATGAAGTCGCCACATTCTCGTGATATTACAGTGAACAACGGGCGTTGTTCCCGTCCCGCCGCTGATCTCCACTCGCGGCCCGACGCGTCCGGGGCATCAACAAGCCAGTTCGTCGAACGTAGACGCTGTTTACGTTAGTGTCGATAGATAGAAACACACACACACACACAC
>MNPL01028828.1:56714-67437 GCA_002081605.1 Tropilaelaps mercedesae
GCACATGAAAAATCTACACCGCATACACAAATTTATGAAACCCTCCTCCACACTGGCTTTCACTACCACGACCACTCCCGGTTGTACAACAAATATCTCTTTTTACATCTATGAACGAGCCATGATGACAGTACATGTATTCCAAATATGGTCAATTGCTAAACTGTTCTTGGCGACAAAATATAGTAAGGATAATACTGCAGTAGCAAAAATAGTAATAAAAAATTATGAAAAACTGGATGATGATGATGATTATTATTGTAGGTATATTTAATCGGACAGTGCATCACCCATGGCAACCCGCCTTTCAACTGTGAAGTGATGAAAATAAAATCGGCAGCAAGTAGTATTGGTTATTTGCGTTATACGCATTCTAAAACTGAATAAATACAACAAAAGTGATCTTTAACGCCGTGCATAAATGATTCGCGCCATACATTGACTGCGCTACCCCGACAAATAAACACAGGTGAACAAACATGCGACGACAACGAGCACAGCAACATTAACAACAAGGATGTTAGAATAAACAACGTTGAGATTGGCTAACAGCAAAATTTTTAATTTCACCTTGATGTTCATGATCACGATGATTGATGATCTAGGATGATGACGGTGATGTTAAAAAAGAGATCGGACAACGACGTGTGAAACATTGAAAAAACGAAGAACAGTCATTTTTCGTAGGAATGCTGGAAAAGTGGGCTAATGAAAGTAGCCACTGCTGCTGAAATAACATGTGCTGAAAAAGACAGTTTTGGAAATTACTCTGTCATAACGATACTGATGATAACGATGGCATAAATAAATGGACGAAGCTGTGAATAATCACACCACAACCGACGACATTATACATCTGTGTTTTCTTTCATAGTTCGAAGTGTTTAACGAGAATATCAAGTATACATCGAGATTAGAGTGTAGCCTTGTATAGAGTATGGTCGACTTTTTCGGTTTGAATAGTATGAGCTCTGAAGGCCATTTACCGCTCAAAGAGTGAGGTGCTAGGCTTACTGGGACTACCAACCGTTCTTGCCCTTGTTTAATGAGATGGGTTTAAATGACATTTGACACGAATGGTTTTTTTCAGAGAATTCGTAATTTTGGTACTAAAAGACTTTTTAGTAGTTTTAAATGTAATTCTCGTTTGTGCTTATTTGCGTATAAAATCATGCACAATCGCATTGTATTTAAAAATTGTGCATGTTCTTATCTGTCTGCTAACCCACCAGTTGATTGGAACCTATTCGGCTTAGAATAGGTTGTAGCGCAACAATATGTCGTATGCAATTGGATAGCGCATCTGAACTTCGAGCTCGAGTAATACAAATATATGCTATGACTCATTAGATTAATATATCGAGTCGAATTACTTATATTCACCCAGAGCTTCAATTATATGGCTGTTTAGTAGATATCGCTGTGTTCAAATATATATGATCTAATTATGTATGTCAAAACAGAGTGCCTCAATATTTTACATGATCGGGCAGCGCTGCATATGATCGTTTTACTGTTTTAAACTAGCCTGTGCGTTTATTTAATGCCGCATTTGCTGTCCCTGACAAGTGATATCATGAGATGGCTATATTACGCGTATCCTATTAAGCTGAAAACCAAACCATTTCCATAAGCGCGCTAGGTTTTATGTGTTGAGATTTCAGATCGTCGCAATAAAAACAGCTGTTGTTATAATGTAATATGTACATTGATTTTATTTTCCCACTCCTATGGTGTTTTTACTCGAAACATCATTTCACAGCTGACCTGTACAATACTAAATGCGACGGTGTTTTGTCTCCAGCGGCTCCTCGTCGTATCGGCACCGTAGCCAGTATCTCAATCACTAGTCGCCTACACGAAATAGTAGGGTAACGCCGTCAAACGACACCAAAGAACCTTCAGCCGCTCGTTCCAGCAGTTGTACAAGCGGTCGCGGAAGTCGACGTGTACAAAGTAGTTGCAACGTTACAGTTACAACGAAGCACTTTTTTGTTTGGCGGTTTTTCGCGACGTTCCTGCACTAAAGCGGATGGCAAGGCTGACACTCATGCGGAATCCCGTTCGCATAGCACCTCGGCAAGCGCTTAGTGCTGAACGCCTAACGAATCATCCTGCCTGCGAAAGACAGCTTTCAACACGAATCACCGTGCGAAGATAACTAGTCGAATTGCACGTTACCGTCCGTTCGTATCATCAGATAGGTCCACGATTATCAGAATGTCTCCAACAACTTGACAACGAGTGACAGAGAGCGAACAAATAGCCTGCCAAAAATGCAGCTATCTAGAATCTCGCCCTCGCCCTCGAAATTGGCAGCATTTGCCTACGACAAATTCTAATATGGACATGCTATCCAAAGGATAGTATGAGAGACAAAAGGGCACGGCAGGAACCGTTATCGGGCTCGAAGCAGCAAAATACCCTAACGGTTTCGGCTGTCACGTCGTCCAGTGATTAGGTAGCTTCGTTAGGTTGACTTCCAAGTCAGAATAGCGCGGCATATTCAAACGCGGTGCGGATTTCGCCTTGACGACGAATTACTCGTCGACTGTATGAGAGGTCCGTACTCTCTCATATTATCTATCTGAGATTTTGCTATCGTGAAGACATGAACGATGAACGGCTATAATTGACAACGTTTAAAAAAACAGGTTTGCGGCATAAAACAGCGCAACGACAACGACGTAACAATGCGGCGTGTTCTTAGAGCAGACCCCAGCCAAGCACAGTCGCTTAGGGATATAGCCAACGTCGGCCTAAATTTTGTGCATTGGACGTCGACTCGTTGCTGCAGTTGAGTACGTCCACGACATGAATTGCTACGCCGTGCCGTTTACAGTTGCCGCGATGCTCTCGAGGGCAGGCGTTGGGGGGGTGCGTCGCCGGTCGTCACCGTCATGATGACCGAGCGACGCAAAATGCTCCGATTCGAAGAATTGATTCAGAACCTCTTTCGACTTCGAGGACGACGAATTTAGACGCTCCTCAACGACACGTTGACGCTGCGACATTCGAAGCTGCTCCGACTCGAGCGCCTTTTTCCGAAGCCAGCTGCAGAGCAAACGTTGATAACTTCCTATGTAATTGTCCTATTAACTTAACATAAATATAGTTATTCCATGTTTGTAAAGAACTGCTATATCGATAAAGAGGGGGGTCTACACTCTAACCGTTTATAAGCCTGCTGTGCGTCCTGACGGGTATGCTTTCTCTCCAGTTCTTCGATCTCAATCCGTTGCAGTTTCTGTTGTAGCTTTCGTTGTCGCTCTTGAATCTTCTTGTTTTGCAGCCATGTTAAGAATGTCACCGCCGAACTCGGACTCGGTGTCGTTTCGGTCTAGTTTCGAAATAGAGAGCGCAATACCATTGCACACAGATCTTAGCAAGACGCGATTTGCCATACGAGAACACAGAGAAACCCCGAATACAAGTCACAATATCTATGACCAATAAAATCTATCTATGTGCAATGTCAATAAACAGAGACACAGTTTTTGCTGCTAAGTATCAGTCGAAGGCGTCATCACAAAACACCTACCTCATCTATTTGTGGCTGTGGCGACAAGGTCTTCTTTCGACTGGAAGCCATAGCGCTGGCAGCCGATTTCTTGGTGTTCTCCTCGACATTTTTATTTTTCAACCATGCCTCGAATGTTTTTTGAGCATCCAGCTTTCGTTGGCGTTTTTCCTCCTCCTCACGTCTCGCCTTCTTCTCCTACGGTGTGAATGGAATGGTTTTATATATATATGTTATTAATACTATGCGTTCCACCCTCGTGTATATGTTTCAGTTTGATGATATGAAGAGTCGTATATCAATTAATAGCTGTAAAATGTCTGTTTATGACAAAGCCATTGATTATAGCAATTTCACCAGCATTACGCTGTACCACGTGGACGGACCTTTTCTCGTTTGAGCCTTTCCCGTTCCTCCGTCAGCTTCATCTTCTCTTCAGCCGGAAGTCCGTAACGGCTTCTTTCATTACCTGTGTACGCCGGCAGCTTTCGTGTTTCCGTCGCCGCGTCCGAACTGCTAGCGGTTGAACTCGCGGGCCGAACTCGGCACTCCTTGCCGTTTGCAATCGGTGGAGTCGAACCTGCTACGGTAGCCAACAGCGAAGAGAGACCAGTTAGCATTCAAGACGTGTTTGATTGCGCCGTTGATTCCACCCTTAAGTCGATCTACCTTGACGACGATTGCAACTCGAATAATCGGTGATCATACAATTACTAAACGATGGACATATTGATGAAGGTTCATACTCTTCCTGATGAATCGGGTTGGACTTGGCGGAAACGCAGCGCGACTTGACGCTGGGGCTGCAAGACGATCTACGGTGTTGGCACCCCTCGAAGTCTGAGGAGGGCCGCGTCGAGGTGACCCCACGGATCTTCTGCTAGGGGATCCTGGCGGCGATTTCGCCTTGTCAGCCGGCGTCTTGACCGGGGACGAGGTAGGCGACTTAGCGGCAGCTTCTGAAGACTTGATGGGAAGATTTCTGGGCGGTTGACGATCGACTGAACTTTGCTTCACCATGTCCCGCTTACTGTCGTTTAGCGTAACGGCTGGAGGCTCCTGTAAGTAGAATTTCGAGCATTTTAGCAACGAACACAACATAGCCGTCGTAGCTATGCATATCCCTCTAGTCCGTCCCAGCAACTAATCACGTTTCAGGTGGTTATAGAAACAAAACCGGAACACCTGTATAAGCGATATTTTTTTCAAGTTCGTGCTCGACCTGTCCGATATAACATTGGCAAAATACCATCGTGTGAGTAAAAATGGCATTTGCGTAGCCATGCAATGCTACCGGCTAGACATGACCCACATGCAAAAATAAAAGCGTGCACAGCTCACAGGTGACGGCGAAGCTCCGTCTCCAAGTTTGGTTTGCTGGTCCGCTTCTTCCTCGTTTTTCGTTTCCTTGTCGTTGATAATCGCCGTATCGCTGCCCCTCGTTGGTATATTCACATCTCGCTGCGTTCTACTTGCATCTGTCGCCAAGACATTGCCGCCTTCAGTGACGCTAGACAGAGCCTGATCTTCTTCATCGGACCGGACGGCTTCGCCGTTGACTCGCCCAGTCGATAACAATTCTTCAGACTCAGCCGTTGCCTTCACCGGCTGGTTCTTCAGAGACCTTCGAGTCAAAGATGCGATTTGGCTTGCGAGATTCTTGGCCACATCGCCACCAGCCTGATGACCAAAACTCTTCATGGATTGCTTGACCAACTCTTCTATCTTACGATCGAGCTGTGGATTGAGGTTGCTGTTGTCCACTGTACCAAGACAATGAAGAGTGTTCGATAATCCAACATATTGCTAACGTTAAAGCGTGTAATCGCAGTAATAAAATGGGTTATTTCCTTTTCCAACGGATGTGTACGACAGTATGCCAAATTGATTCTTTGCACATGAGTTGCACAGCCGCGCGCGTGAACGCGCACGTTAGTCGTCTGTGCCAAAATACCATATTTTTCCTTGTTTGCACTTTGTTGATTCTGAATTTTCTCCACTATGAATGAAAATTCCTATCCGTGACCGATGCAGTTTCCATTCTTAATGTACTCACAGGTTGCGCTCGTCGATGTGGTGGTGGTGGTCGTCGTCTGAAATTTGCCGTTCGTAGCCGACGTATCGTACTCCCCTCCGTCGGTGCTATCGCCCTCCTCGGTTTCATCGTCGGAGCTGTACGCTTCTCGTACTTCTTGCGAGTCGCGGCCTCTTGACGGACTCGGGGATCGGGGCATTTCGACAATAGGCGACGGCGTCTTATTGTTGCGGTCGACAAAATCTTCATCATCCGATGAACTGAATAGGTCAGACTCGTCTGACGCATTATCTGCAATGCACGCCAGACACCGATCTTTGGTTAGTCGTCAGTGGCCTCTTAGTATCGCCGTTTTTATGCTACGGAGTCGTATTTATTAGTCCGTTCGGCATACCCTTCTAGTCGGTGCCAATTGTTTGAGGTTTTAAAACATATATATGATTTAGGGGCAATTATTTTAGTACTTAAACGGGTCGAATGGTCTGTATCGATGAAAAAATTACGGTGTCAATTAGTCCAGTTCAGACGGATCTAAAGTAGTCCCTTTAATTATAGTTTCCGCTCAGCAATTTGGATTGGTCTTATAATTGGTCTTATAGTAAAATACCGGTTCCTTAATTGTCATTCAATTGATAAGTATGCTTTGAAATATTATTTGATCCCGATAGGCATGCACGGCCCATACCAGATACGCGAATATTTCGCACGCCGAAAAGACAACGTTAGCATTTTAGCTACAGTTTGGCAACAAATTATTGATCACCTGCACCGCAAACTTGAGCCCTCTGCTCGTTAGTGATGACAACCAGCGGTAAAATAGCCCATGCAAATGCACGTAAACGTATCCTTATTCGTACGACAATCATATATTTATACTGAAATCTAATAGCTAATGGTTAGAATACTGCTGCTACCTCGTTTGAATTGAAAGCAATAAGACTATTAGCCCGTAGGTAGGGCAATGGCCGCTGTCAAATTTGTGGATGACCGGTTCAGTTCACGTGAGTAATGCGCTAATGCTTTACATCGACATTTTGGAACAGGATTTGAACTGCCACCGTCGAAAGAAGCGAGAGCCAAACTGAAAAGTGTGTTGCAGCGCGTAATTTACGAAAAGAGAGACAAGCAGCTGATGATGTCGGCCCAGTTAGGTCGGTTTCGTGAGACGAAAAATTTCTATCACTCTAACACTAACGCTAACGTGACGTAATTCCATTGAGATCGTCAATTGGTGTTGCCGTTCTCCATGGAGTGCATCGAAGTGTCAGCTGAGATCGTGAGAGATGCATCGAGGTAACATTTTATTGCATTACTTATACTGGGCTCGTCACGCGTCTAAATATATCTATCCTTGCTCTAAGACAGACCGCAGCGTTGAGCAGTATTATGGGGAATTTCGGGGAAAGCAACATACGTGAAAGGCTCTAGATAGAACTCCGTAAATATACACTGGAGTCAAATCAAATATGGCGTCACACATATAACTACAAGTTACGGGTACACAAACCAAATCAAGTTGTCATAGCAACGCCTAGGTGCCCGATAAACGCGCGATATCCTAAACAGATTAAGATTATGATTCGCTTTTTCCTGCGGACATCCTACACTGGCTATTTCGTTGACTTGTTTTCCATCAAAAGCAACTGCGGCACCTTTACTCACGCCGCGTTCTAGGACCAAAGCAAGAAGTCGCCAAATTTACATGTTAGCCACTAGTCATCCGCTCTGTCTGAAAATCCGTTGTCTCTAATCGAATTGCAGTGTTCGATGTAACAGCATCGGGTGCTTAGCATGTGAATGGGTAACGGGGTCGACTATACCTCCACGTTCCGAATCACCCTTGGAGAGCAGCTTTATGAGGTATTCCTTCTTGAGTTGTAGTCGTTGCTCGACGTCAAGGAGTGGCGTGGGCGAATAGCAAATGACACGGTCGACAGGGTCGTCCGCGAACCGAACACGGTTTTCTTTAGCGGACGGCAGCGGTTCAGCAAAATGCGCAGCGTTGACCTCCTTCAGGCGGGAGCTGATATCGTATACGTAGTCATCCTGGAATTCTGGAATAAAATGACAAGGTTTTGTTTGTCAATTAGATCTTGAGACTCCTCGTTAAGATAAAATTGTAATGAATGGTTGTCTGTCCGAAATCGCGGCAGTGCTGCCAATCGAAGCGATTATACGTGAAGGCCAAGAGATAATTGTTACAGAATCCTATCAGGCCTCGCTTACATTGACTTTCTACTAAGATACGGTTTTGCGGAATTTTCGACATTCATAGTGAAACGCGTTAGATATAAAGTGCCTATATATGCGCAACAATAAATTCGGATGTTAATTCGACAGAGAATGTAGAGCTACCAGGCGTGTAATGTCCAGTTAAATTGGACTCGAATCCACGTAAAATTGACGCGACTTTAATAGCATCTACATTTAATATTGCATTTCAGTGACATCTTGCGTCTGCGTGCACTTACATGCCCTCAAGTGATTTTTCAGGTACGGCTTTCAGAACCTGGCAACAAATATATGATGCGGTCGTAAGAGATATGCGAGAGACACGTGTGCTATACTTTTATTTCAACTGTGCGGTAGATCGACTATATTAATCTAACCGCCGTAGCCCTAAATATATATAACCTGTTCGCGGTGATGAGCATTGTGAGACATTTTGTTTTCTGTTGCTATATGGAACTATTTTGACTCAACTACAGAGATCTGCAGGATGGCGTTTAAAAGGCAAAACCGCCCATTTAGAGAGAGAGAGAGACAATGTTGTCGTTAAGCCAGTTAATACGGACAGAGATTTCTCTGCGCCTGTAGTAGTGGATCGCTGCTGCTTCATGCGCACGGACAATGCGTGTCTCTTATTCATCCTTGCATCCAAAACTGTGCATTGTAGCAGGTCTGGCAAAAGCAGTCTATATGGCAAGGTCCGCAGGCCTATGAGGGACGGAATACCTCGCGGTCCAGTGGCTATGATCGGGGGGCCGTGCAGGCCACCATGGTATTAGGCTCAAGACTACACTGCTGCCACGCTGCCCGCTAAAGGTGAGTCGGCCTGTTTGTCTATCTTGGTCCCACCGTAGACGCGCTGCGTACAAGAATAGCGTATCTTTAATTTACGGATATAGAAAAGATGCTTGACCATTGGCAGCTAACCCGTTCCGAAATGTTGGCCTTGGTACCAGTGAGCCGATTAGAAGGTGTCTGCGGCCACCACTGCTGTAGAGCAATGCCGATATGACAACATAGAAATGCCGCCCGGTCGGTGTCTATGCAGTTCGACGCGTTTTACGAAACCCAATTATTCCTCCAGTCTGAGTATTGAACATTGCAGCTAACCATATACGACCCACTCTTGACACCGTCTTTGAGATTAGAAGAAAGCATGTCTATGTTGTTATTATTATTATTATTATTTACCCAATGAAGTTGTAATAAAGACTTCTAGCTGTTTACGGACAATGTCAGTAATTATAAACGATTTTCGTAGCGAATGATACACTTATTGTCGGTTTGTTTCCAAGCGTTCGATGATTTCTGCAGTACAATTCAATTTAGCTACTCCCAGAAATTGAATGTTCTCGACACCCACCCAAATCCGCGCTTCCTCGAACTCGCCGAATGCTCCACGACGTCCAGTGGCGCCGTCACTCATCATCATCAAGGACGGTTCACCATTCTAGTGTTTATTATTCACTAATGCTTGCCACTATCCGTATGCGGCTCGACCCTTTCGGCGGCAATTCCTAGTGCGTCCCTCGTGACAAGTCACGGCTTTCACATGGGATAGAGTGCATGGCCCTTTCTCAATTGCCCGCCGAGACGTTTTATTGAACTCAAAGCGGCTGTTTGGCCGTGTGACGACACAGTGACGGGCCCTCGCCTCGTTACCCTGGAAACTCGCTGATGGCGCCGTCTGGTGAGGAACTCAGTGGCCTGACGGGCCCTCAGCTGGCCACAGGAACGGCCTGTATCGAGGCTCGCAGAAAAGCAGAGAGTCTCCGCCAGCCAAGTCGTTCTACCTGTGTTCGAAGGTCGGTGTCGGTTGGTGTGCGTGTGTTAAGGTAGTTGTAAAGGTGTTCCCTTTTGTGAGTGAATACGATGTTGACTGAGGAAGCTCTACTTGGCCGTAAAATTCATTGTAGATGGATAATTAGGTTTCAATTTGTGGAAACACATTTAGCCGTTTGGATGCGCCTTTGTGTCCAAAGCCTTAAAGCCCTTGGTGGTCGAATGAGGGGTAAGGAGGGGTGGCCTTGAACTCTTCGCTAAGATACAGAGGTTTGCCTCTGCCGGTATAATGTAGAGGTTTACGTCTGCCGGCAGCACCCATACCCCGTGCATGGCATGCCAACTACCCCACAAAATTGACAACTCTGGAGGAGTTGCGAAAGTGGGACAAAACGAACATCGCTATCCATCGTTAAACTTTGGAATCTAAGTTTGCACGGACAGTTTTGTAGGCTGCTCCCGAATCGCAAATTCTCGTTCGGAAATCTGGATTGACATTTGGCCAATGTTTATCAATTGACAACTACTTTCCAAAACGATAAGTACAACGGCATGTATCTTGACAACGTGTAGTTCCCCTTGTCGAGCGAATATGTGTTCGTTTTCCACAGATGTGCAAAACCACTTGGGTTTTACATGAGCAATATCTTGATTTGGTATCCTGTGTGATGTAATTGCTGGCTGAGTTTAGATCGTAATGAAGCTCTAGCGAAGCGCCAGGAACCCTGGATTGTTGTATTGCCTTGATTTTGAGTGCAATCAAAATCCAGGAATGTACCGCTACGTCCTCTGCGGAGATTATAAGCACTTAGCTGAGTTATAACACACTGTTCGTACACTGTAAGGCTATTTGATGCGTGAACTACTGTTACTAATTTTATTTTACTATATTGAAGAATGGCTATTTTTCCGTCTAGTTTCTTGCTTTCGTTACTGTGTGTATGATATGTCGTTTTATATCGGCCTTATATGTGGGCTTTCGTATCGCCCCTCCAAAAGGTACTGTAAATACACACATCTATAAGCACATCGATGTATAATTTAGTACTTCAACCACTCTTCAACCATTCTTGCGTGTTACCTATGCAGACCGCACAAAAATGAGCGAAATGTTTTCTACAGCTTGGCGCCGACTAGATTAGCCATATATATATATA
>MNPL01028832.1:0-13285 GCA_002081605.1 Tropilaelaps mercedesae
TATATATACATCTATAGCTGTCATTATATTCTAAGGTTTTAGTGATTTCTTAAATGTTGGATTCCACAAAAACTTTAAGCTAGCGCACACACCTCGTCGGCTTCGAGGAATTTTCGAATTCGGCGCAATGATACAAACGCCTTCAACGTAATAGATACGGCGTAGGGAAATATGGTGAGATCGAAACGCATGTTACTGAAGTACGACAGAGATACAAGAACCTGGAAGCAATAACCCGAAAAAAGATATTGGCTGAAAATAACTACCATCGTTCGAAAGTACGTGTAAGGTCTGCTACATCGTCTATCGCTTGTTCGACAACCTCTGACGTTGGAATCCATCAATAGGAAAGATGCGAAACGAACCTGTTGTGGTGTGAGGGGTGTCGGACTGAAAAACATGTATGCCCCAATGGCTGCGGCGGATATCTGCAATGCGCAAAGTGCTTGTTAGGTAGACAGTATATACAGTATATGTATAGTAATGACGTATGGTAGCTCTATACTCATGGTATTTTGGAGCCTTTCTCTTAGGCGCTTTGTTCGTGAGAGTAAACACGGGATAGGCAACTCATGGAACGAGAGTTGTGCGGTAGTTTGAATGAAATGGGAATTCAGCTAGTGAACGGCTATATTTGAATTACCGTGTGTTTCACTTAGGCAACCGAGCTTATACAGAGGCAACGTATAGAGCCAGCTTGAATATCTTTATTTACGGGGGTAAATCTAACACATACCACAAAAGGGAAGCAATTCCATATGAAGCCAAACGCGTTACACGCCCCTAAATAGATGTACATGAGTCGCGACTCTTGTGTACGAAGCTTTTTTACGCGCTTTATAAATGAATTCTCCCATGCGTACAGCTTGATCACCTGTAATCCGTGAAATGGTCTGTGCTGGTTACCCAATGTCGGTTAATAGTTTCCCAGTGAACCGTGGATGCTATATAAGGCATTGAAAAAGACTGCCTATAAGAAAAAAAACGTTACTATTAGGCAATACAGAAAGCCACTGTGAAGTAAACTAGGAAATTATGCTGCGGCACTCCACAATAGTCCCATTTCTAACACTTTACTGTGACCTGTTTATAACTGTTAGAAGCTGTTTGGGTATTCTCTATAAACGGGCCTTAATCCCCACCCCTTTCTCAAGCTTGTATGTTTCTTAGAAAAAGCAGTCTAAAAAATTGTTAAGTGTTTTCTTTCGGATTAATGCATTCTCTATTTCCTCCTCCAAATATAGAAAATCATGCAGATGAGTAGACGATTCGCACGATGAGGATGGTCCTACGATGTTGAGGAAGAGCTGGCAGTGCCGAGGACAGCTCTGTTGTTCTACTACCAAAAAAGACATACCTGACGGGTCTCCCGCTTTTGCGGAGAGTCATCGCTACCGCCGTCGCCTTTCTGTGCCTAACAACCCATGTTACGCACAGAGCATGTTTACACACTTGCACCAAATCAACAAATTAGTTTGATACAGAGTTTATACGGGATAATCTCTGCCTCTCCTGGGATAAAGTTAGCAAAATGACATCACCAGTATTTCCGTGAATTAGAAAATTACTTTCGATTACCTTTTATAGTCTTTCTATATTTGTACTATTTTTATGTCGTTTAATGTGTTTCCCTTGCATTTTCTTAACTTGCCTTGACGTTGTTAAATAGTTCGGTGAGTAGCTCTATACGCTCATCTTTCTTCTTCATATGTTTGGTTTGCAACGACGACTCTATTTTAGCCATGCCCGCCGAAAATGGAGCGAATAAGACGATCATCACAGCGGCCGCAAGCGTATATATACCGAGGTACTGGTAGATCAAGACGAATGTCACCACCACCTGTTCTTCACCAGCAAAAAAAGCAACGATCAGGGTGAAAACATATTTCGAATATGGACAAAGTCGTCTTAGGCTTTTCCTATCAAATGGTATTACGCTGAACTATATCAACTAATTAACGATGCAACGATCAAAGGGGAACGTACATCGTTTGTCAGGTCTCTTGTCTAAGGTCGTATTGAAGGCAAATGATTGTTTTTTTTTTATTTAATTATATATATATATATACCCACGAGTGATAACTAGGTATGAAAAGTTTTTGACAGCTTTTTTGTTACAGTAATCAGTTATTGCAGAGACGTGTGCAGGCTATGTTTGTACATTGAAAATCTCTATGGTTACTGTTCAAGCAGTTTCAAATAATCAATGATAGCTGATGAAAATGACGTGTGAATAAACGAAGACCAGTGCGTACATTTATGGGTGATCCCCAAAGCGAGACGGACATGGTGGCACACCACATGATATTTTCAAGATCAACAGATATCAAGTTAATGATATCTCCCGTTGAAAACTCCTTCGTAGATTTAGACGAAAGTCGCAACGCCTACGAAAAATATATATTTCCGCGCTTTGTAATGCGTTTATATTTCATTTATTATTAAATTCGAATAAATATGTGTATAATAAATAGATATAACATTTCTAGTAACATTAAAAATTAGCCTTGTTTTTATTAATATATTACATTCCACGTCCTAGCAAGAACACCTACATTAAATTGACTCGAGACCGATAAATAATATTAAAATAATATACATTTAATGTTGAACCAAATGCAGCAAAAATATCTACATGGCCATTTCTTCTCCAAACTATTCTTATATACAGATAAAGGACTTGGCTCAAACGTGTCGCCAATCAACACACCTCTTTTTCTGGGGCCTCGCGACAACAATAAATAAATTTATAACTTTCAACATTTCCAAGTTCCTCGTTGATGCTATCGGCATATTTACTTTTTGATAAATGACGCTTGAAAATCCAGAGCGGCATTTGATTCCGACGTTAAGTAGCGTCCCGTAAATGTGCGCCGTCATCAAAGACGACATTTGTTGAGAGAGAAATAGGACTCCAGCGACATAATAGCCATACCTGTCCGGTATCTCCTTGTTTTTGAGAACGTCCAATAAGTACCTGTGTTTCGCACCAATGTACGTTCACGGGCCGACAAATAAGACAAAGAAACAAACAATTAGGGTAGTCTCGGGCAATATTTCCAATATTCTGATTTCACATATATCTTATTTTGCTCTTTCGATGTTCATGTGTGTGAGCCATAGTAGCCTTGTGCACGCATTGGGGATACAGTTGGCTTTGATATTTTTGGCAAGCTGTATTGGGATAACTTTAAGAAGAAACAGGTTAGCGCATCATCGGATAACATCAAACTCAGACTAATTGATGACTAAGATTTTCTACTCTGTAATTCAAAATGTCGCTCTAGTACACACCCAATTAAAAACGGCGGCACCAAATCTATACAAAGCTGGAACAGTCTGCAGATGAAGGCCAATAGGAAGTGTGGCCAGAACGCTTTGATGACTAGCCACACCATATTAATTTTCGTTGATTTTGAGTCGGGCCGAATCAATACATCCGTGTCAATGTCACCGACCAGATCGTCTCGAAGAGTATCGCCGCTTGAATTCACCGAAAATAAAATAGCATGGACAAAAACATTAAACATTTGGTAATTGTCAAATTAGTGAAATTTCCTTGACTATGCAAAATGGTAACAGACCACCATTGTTCGAATGCTTAACGTACTGTAGCGTGCATCCCTAGCGCTGGAACACACCATGGCGCCTTTGAGAAAATAACGTAGTTAAATCAAATATATCGGAAATGCGCAATACCTCATCCATTGCCAAGCCTACTTTTTTATTCGGGCCGTTGCGTTGAGGGCCCTTTCTATAATCCTAGATGTTGCCGACACAGATGCTTAGAGAAAATTCCCATATGTTCGATTTTAAATATAATTGGTTCATTCATAAGGATTTTAATTCGCCTTTTCTCACTGCCTAATGTGAAATTCCAACATGGGAATCTTGAAGCCTAGTATATTCAAAGCGATCTAATCTTGCCAGTATGTACCCAAGACAGCACGTTCAACCTGTACTTGATGTATGCAAGTGTCACAGAATGCTCAGGTGAAACGATTTTGTATGTTGTATAAGCAGATTTACTCACCCGTCATCATGCCGCATCCGGTTATATTTCGCTCTCCAAAGACGAAGAAGCCTTTCGGACGTATCTTTGGCGGTGAACAAGGTATGGAGAGGATTAAGATCTTTGGCCTCAATGGGTTCCCATCCTTTCAGAATAACCCTTTAACAGATTGTCCGTCATAATAACAAGCCAAAAATACTGTCAAACAATATATGCGCTATTAGACACAACCAATCGAGCCAACATCAAGAAACGGGTTTTCTTAGTTTTTCACATACTTTTTTCGTACATCTTCATGGTTTGTTGTTTGCGGCCGTTAATGAACGCGTATGAGATGAGTTGGTAGAAAATTAAGCACAGTATCACTAAATTAGGCGGGATAATCTTTTGCTCGTATATTAAATCATGTTTGAAGAGGTGTACTAATAACGGGCGTAAGCTAATCCCTATTGACAGGTGACTTCGTGTTATTGTTAGCGGCGATTTACAATACATTGCTTCCATCTATTTACAAATATTGGCAACAAAAAATACCCGCCAGATACGTTACCGTGTCAGGTGGCCAAATGTTAGACGATCCCACAGATTTGGTTTTCGATCAGTATAACGGCAGTTTTTTGGATCTCCCAGCTCCAACTCATCGGAAATTGTCGGGCGCCCTGGCACTGAAGAGCTACCCGACATCGTCAATATTAACACCTATCGGACAGGCTCCTGCACAATGATCAAGAGAAGAAAGCATTTCTTTTTAGTCCGATCGAGAGGAAATTTGTGTAGACTTCACGGAGAATCGTCCATAAATTGTCTGGAACCAAACTAGCTCATCAAGAAGAAAAGCGCAAACGAGGTCGTGTTCGGCCTTTGGAAGTACGTAATTAAATCTAGGTTTATTATTATGAATCTAATATATTCCAGGTTTAGTGCTCAACGTTTCGTAATTTGTAGGTTTAAGTCAGAATTTAAATATATAAATAAATAGAATGGAAGTCCTAGCGAAAAAGTTACTGCTTCACACGGACCAATGTACCTTTTCATTAGGAATCACTGATTCTTGTCATCATTATAGGAAGGAAAGGTAGCTGGCATGTGATATAAACATATAGTTGACTTTCCTTCGAAGCCTTTTATGTTTGACGAACGTCTTTTACGTATGGGAACTTTCTGTACATCTCGTATGTTCAATACAGGCTCTGAGTTAGTTTTTGCTGCAGGTACCATTTTTGCATGGTGGAGCTTAATTAGCACGATTCCAGCAGTGAACCATATGTTCGAGGGCTAATATATGCAGCTTCGTATGAGGAATTTTGATCTGTGCAAATCTCTCGTAGTCAATGCAGCTCTGTATCAGGGAGTTCGGTCTGTGCAAATCTGTCGTGGTCCTGTGGCCTCAGTCCTCAGGCCTAATTCTTCACTAGCCCATACCAACATACGGGTATACTTGAGATCACCACTCGTTGGTGATGAGAGTTAATGTAGTAAGATACGTCGCTTTTTCGAAAGTGCGCATAATGATAGACCGTTCTATAACATACCTAGACCCACTTACAAATAAAAAAAGCAATAAATTTTTTTGCCTAATCTACTTTATTTTCATCCACTAAATATCGTATTTCAATCCACGAAATAACTATTTTCCATTCCCAAAATATCCAATTTTCTTCAACGAAAAAACCAATTTTAGTCTACGAAATGACCCATCTACATTTACGATATACCCTATCTTGTCCGATCACAATACACATGAGTGCTCAAATAGCCCTGAGGGTAAAAATTGTTTTCTGAAAAACTTCAATATAAAATTAATGCTAAGTTAAACTTTCCACTCGTCCCTTTAGCACATGCAGATCTCTTTCTATTACCATAAACTACGCTCTATACCGCTTCTCAAAATATGAACACAAAAAACAATTAACAAGCTACTTCCAGAAAGCATCCCAAAACATAGGAGTCGAAAACCGCATGTAGAAAGTACCATTTTGCGGCCTTTACCCGTTAAATGTTTTTATATCAAGTTTTCCTTAACTATTAGGAACCCTAGAGGAAAAATTTAAGCTAAATGTGGACAGTTTGACTACTTGACACCTCTACGAAGTTCCCTATACGAAAGCGAAAGAGTGGAAAGTGATGAACAATAAATACACGGACGAACAAAAAACGCATAAAGTCAAAATAACCAAGTCGGAAATTAGATACCTAATAAATTTAGTTGTAGTCATCTCAGTTGAATTCCAGACAGTCGTCGAAACGGCCCAAAAAATGTTCTGTTTGGTATATTCTTAACTAGTCATAGTTTCCACTTTTAGTCTCTTCGACCCGCAGCCTTAGAGCACTCTGCATGCACAGCTTTGTTGACATACGGAATTACCTCGGCGGTCCCTTGGAAAATGGAAATTTTTGTCGACCGCTTTTGTTACACCTCACTATCTTTCGATTTGCAAGAACCAGGTCATGAGCTGAACATCATGGTTCCTGCGCGGTATAATCTATGCCAACTTAAATTGTAACATGAGTAATAATGAATATATTCAGCCGGCTGTCGTCTTATTTTTACTTGGATCATCAACGTGTAGGCCATTCTTCTACCGGTTTACGCATTTACGGCAAAAACTTGGTTGGAATATAAAAGTCGTGCACAGCCTGACTAGAAAAGGCAAGATTTAGACCAAAGGGCCGACATATCAAATACCACTTAGATGTCTCGACATACAATTTGGTTCGACGATTACCAACAGAAAACCAAAACGAAACAAACCAAACGGAAGGTCAGAAATGGTGAAATTTTAGTTTTTTAAACCTAAAAATTGTGAATTTAAAAAATTTTATTCAAAGGTTACAGCCACTTGCTCTCAAAGTAAAATATCGATATCTGCTTACTCTTCCGACGTTGCCTGGGTGGGTATATTTAGAGTCAAAGGTTGACATCGTCACTAATCTTGGCTCGCTGTCGACTTTTTGTACTTTTGGATCGATTATCGTACTGAAGTTTGTAAAGAAATATCTTCTACATGTTTTGCGCAGGCGTTTCAACCCTTTGGGAAGCGACCGAGTAAGTTCGCACCGTTTCATTGTCTGTGCTTTCAATGAAATATCTAAATTGCGAGGACCACGTGCGTCCTTGACTGCAACTGGCTTTGACGGGAATCAACTAATGCTTGATTGATAAGACGAACACTTAGTACTGTAATAACAGTGTTAAAATTATGTTCATCATCGACTAACCTTCAATATACAACGCTTCTCTAGATTACCGAGTGTGACTATATCCTCTGTTGTACGACCACTTAGCGCCTCCCTGAGTAAACGGCATTATTAGTGCGGCAACAGCATCGCACATGCGGCATCCGGGTAACTGCTGTGCACCGAGCAGACAAAACCATGGTCAAACCGCCAGGCAGTTGTAAACACGGCAGTCGTTGGTGTCGTGTCGTTGGGTGCACGAGAGAGGGGTATTTGCTCACGCGGAGTGCTCTCTCCTATATTTTGGCGTGCGAGAGAGGAGGAAGGTCAGCCAAGAAAACAAATGTTTATCTCAGGCCGGCTTGTACAGCGGCAGAGTGAGACTCGTCGGGGGCCCTCCGAAGAGAGAGAAGTTTAACCGAGAATGCTGCACTTCAGGACCCGGATGGCGGACACAGTGGTCTGCGCTGTTATCCCGGGCGTTTGGCGAGCTGAAGGAATGGGTTTGCCTTTAATCGTACAAACGAACGACAATTCCAAACAGACAATGCGTTATAATAAAACTCAGGGCGTATTACGCAAAGGCCACGTGCTGAGGTCATGGTAGAAATAGTAGTGCACACATACGAGTATATTTGACCTATGACATTCGAAATGTGGTAACGTGAGAGAAATTTACCGTTGAGATCGCAGAAGGTCCGGTTCAAGCTGAGCATTATAATCCGCCGATAGTTGTGGGCCAGAACTTGAAGGAAAATTAAACAAACAACATAGTCCTCGGGTGGGCCAGCCCGAAAAGGTGTGACCCTCATGAAGCCACACTTAATGTGCTCAAGGGTATGTGTCATATCGAATACAGCTCGCGTCAGATAGGGGCACCTTCTGCTTCTTTTTGCGTTTTTGAAGCATTTCCACAGCTTCTGAATGGGAAGCGAGTTCATGGTTCTTCATAAAGTCTCAATTTCACAATATTATTCAGTCTTTATTATTCGATTATCATTATTATTGCATTGAGAAGTACAACAGGCTTACCAGCATGAGCATGTTAATGAAAATACAACTGCATCGGTTATATTCATCGTTTTGTAAGTTTCATGTTACCATGGCACCAGAAATCCTGACGGGATGCTTTTCACTTAACTAGAAGACAAAATTTCTGCCCTTCTACTATTAAAAAAAAGTTACAACGATTCCCAGCTCTCTATAGTTACAGCTGAGGTAAATATATCAAGTAAGCTGAATCTAGATCTATGTGCAAGCTTTTTCAAATCCTCTATCACTGCCTGGGTCTGGTAGCCTAAACATCCAAAAAAATCTTGATTTCATCTATAGCCCACTTGTTTATTTGGAAACGAAGTTAGGTTAGTTATCGTTCTACTGGTGTTGATACATTGAAGTTTGAAAATGGTGATCGTCATTACAGTACTTTAATTTCACACACATTCAATCTTGAAAGACTGTACAGACAACATCCAAATAGATACGTCCCGCCGTATGCCAACTTAATATAGGAGTTAAAGGATCAAACCAGTGACTTAATTTATTTGCATTTTATTTGCTAATTTATTCCCAGCAGACCCAAATGCAACCGCCTGCATTCAGCTGGGTAGAATTGAGGCGGTCGGGGCCATGCCCCTAGGATTGTTAGCTGCATGTCATCCACTATAATTCGCTCGATTTGGTTGTTAAAACAGCGTCACACATCCTGGTTGAGTAAAACGAATTTCTATGATATGTTTGAAGCTTGGAATTAGATAAATTACGTTCACGTTTTCTCTTATGCGAAAATAAATAAAAATCTATGTTACACAACCTTCTCGTGTGCTTGTTATCAGACGTTATGTTATCTGTTCATATATGGAATTGTTTCTTTTTTTTTGTCTGATGTGTTGGCCGTTTTATGGGTCATTTTATAGACACTTTCGGAAAAACAGTAAATTTAAAAGAGAAACAGTAAATTCACAGTTTCTACGGTACCACTAGTCACCATATAAAGTCTGCTGTAGATATCGGGAGGCCCTGGTTCAGGTTCTCTTAGCGCTCAAAACTGCTGTAAGCACTCTTATCTTTGCAACTCAGTGAGTTACACTGCCATACACTACCATAGTCTACTTCTGTGTTTAGCGAACAAATTCATCAGGCTCTACTTGTTCAACGACTGATGGCTAAATGATTGCTTATGAAGCTGATGCCTTGCTAGAAAAGGTCCACAAGCAGCGATATAACCCACTTAACATATCTTTTTTGATGTCTGTTCTGCAACGCTACTGCCCTGTTTTCTTACCTCGAATTGTCAGCCAACTTCCAGAACATTTCACTACCGTCACCTCGGCGTGTTTTCACAGCTAAACGGCACTCGGCTTTTGCTACGCCACGCAGTCTTTCGTCTAGAAGCTCAGCCTTGTCTTAACTTGCACCCAACGACAGACGCATATCTCTACCTAGCTGCCGGTGATATCTCCTCTTCGTCCTTTTCGGACAAAGCCTGCGATATGCTACTACAAAACGGAATTTAAAAAGATCTATATACGTTGCAGGGAACGCGTCGCTTGTCACCAAACCTGTCTCGATGCCTAAGCTACGTGGAGTGATTCGTTCCCTTCACTCCACGGCGCCTCGCCGGAGACATCGTTTGTGTCTACCGTATGCGTAAAGGTTTAAGTTGAGAAAGGAACAACGGCTGGGTCGCTGGCCCATGTTAAATTCTTGTGACGTCGACTGAGCAGGTCAAGCGGCGTGAATTCCTTTGCCGTCCTTTCTCCGCTGTTATGGCAGCTAAATGCCGCAGAATTTTGTATGACAAGCGGCCGATGTGAAAGCCAACGAGATTGACAGTCGTAAAAGCTAGTTAAGAGCCGCGCATAACGTCATCCGTTAGAGGTGTGCAGTACGCCGAGATTATAGCTAGTTGGATAGCGAGTCTTAACGTGTCTCAACAGTGTCGAGTTTCTGCCGTCGGATCACTAGCGGCATGGAGAAAGCAACATATATTGGTCTGTTTGTGGATAAGTAGCAATACTTTCATATGGCATCACAACTAAAGATGTGTATGAAACGATCATACACGTCTTTAAGGAAACCTGCCCAAGATGTTGACTGCTCTTATGCTAGCTGCATTCAACAGTGTCACAAAAAATGGCATCTTTCAATAAGAATAACCTTGGTGCATCAAGGTACAGCCAGGAAAAGCTAATTGGCAGAATTCTTGCATGACAGCACAAAATAGCTGGAACACCATGATCAAAACCTGGCAAGGAAAGTGAATAAAGACAACACGAGGCGGCCCAGGAGATCGAGTTAAGGAGTTTGATCTCAAAAATTCGAGTTTAGATAGACAGTAAAGGCTGTGATCTTTCGTTCAAGTTTGTACAGGCAGTTATAAGACACGGCGATTTCGATACGTATTTATGGAAAATAGTAAATTAATGTCAGCACAATGTAGATATTATAGCGAAGACGCAATAAACCCACCAGAACACACGAGATTTGAATGTCGGGCCTGGGAGTCAGCAGGCATACTATCACAAACGATACATTTGTATCCATTTTATCTGTTTGCTTATTTATTGATCTTTAGTTTAAAACACGCTTCAATTAATGTATTGATATCTTTGTTTTACATACTTCAAGCTCAAATCATACAAGCAACCGTGAAAAAAGGAAAAAAGCAGCAAGGTCTGGTCACACCTATTTCGTATGTGCACATTGTCCGCGCCATCGACGTTTAAAACTCCCTTGCAATTGGATGGTGTAATATATTCTGTGAAGCATAAATAACACGTATTGATCAAGGTCTTAATATTTATGCATGCGACACGATTGTACTAATGACTGTCTATTGACTATTACGGAAGAATCGCGACTGGCATGTATGATTTCGAAATGAAAACTATTCCGCTGCGTATATTCTTGTAGACTTTTTAAGATGCTAAAATTTGTTTCTGCATATATAACAAAATTCGTCATATATTGTTTGTTTCTTCAATATGAGGTTTCTGTAGCAGTTATAGCTTTGTCAGTGGCTTGGTCTCCAATTTACCCTGCCTACTGCTTGGATCTTACGAGAAATTAGTGTGTTCCAAGTCTCAGTAAAACGAAACTAATTGATGCGTGGATATTGGTCCACGTGGGTTAGTTCTCACAGGAAGTAGGATAAAAGTTGAACTATTTGTATATGGGTGAATTGACTATTCTATTTTCGTCAACATTGTATATCAAGTGTACAGGACTCGTTTTTATTTTAATTCTTGCTTATGGGAGCGACCCCGTATGATCTCAAAATCTCCGCAGGACTCCACGTAAAATTTAGCAAATAGCTCTATGCACGCCTGATTCAAAAAGCCTATGTCTACGTTGTGGGCCAAGTGCGTTCAATACTCGATATATAATTTTTTGACGAATGCAGAAGGGTAATCAAATAATTTGTGTTATTATATAGTTAAAGTAGTCTTTTCTCTCTAGACTTACCCCACGCACGCACGGCACGTACACTCGCCTTTTTTTCTATAAAAAAAGCAACATATCTTCGAACGTATCACTCTATTTAAGAGAAGCATCATAGGTCACATGCTTTCTCTGTTGTTGTCCGGCGTTTTGCAGGTCGTTGTTGCCGCAATCTGTCATTTTTATCTATGGTGAAGTTCACTCGTCTCACGATTCCAGCCAGTGCACAATCCGGACCGTTTGAACTATTATACGGTACGTTTACACTATCTATTCGCAGGGTCAGAGATCTATTTGTATTTACAAACATGATGCCCAAGCACCAGTTAAAACAGTCGCAGTTAGTTGAGCGTCCCCTGACGTTGATCAATGACCTCTATAACTGGCCTACCGCATGCTCAATGCTTGAAGACGCTCGGCTATCCCGTGGTTACATATAGAGCATTCGCTATAAAGTCACTTTCAGCACGCAGGAGCTCTTAGAAGATTTGGTGGTAGACAAACAGTGGTTGACACCGCGTCCAATAACATGTTTTGAGGGTCCGGATATTTTAGGCAACTTGCAGGACCACGGAGTCGTCGCACGGAAATCGCCAGCATACAAAACGTTTCACAGAAACCTCTAGCAGATGCGCGGGCCGTGTTCACGTATTCTTGTGATCAGTTGTGTCTGCATTCTGGTTATCCTCGCAGTTATCGTCCAAATTTGGCATCTTTATTATCGTTTCGGCGCAGTTGGTAGGCTTGTCCGGCGCGTTTGCTGGTAATAAAGCTGATGACGATGTGGGCCCTGCGATCGTCTTAATGTTGGCGTCTTTTGCCATCGAGCTGAACATGCCATCCACTTTCTCTAGCAGTTCCTGCGGAGAACCCATTTCGACCACCTGGCCCTTGTCCAGCACAATGACTCTGAAAGCATTTGAGTTGTTGAAAAAGTTGAATCGGTTAACATGAACGTCAATGCATCGAGCCCACTTCGTTTTATACTTACGGCATTGTACAGCAACTTGATACACTATGTAAGCTTTTCAATTATTTCAGAACACCGGAATAGACCAAGCGTGTGAAGTGCGTGTCGTGCGTAGGCAAATAAAGATATATCGGCATACGAAAGGTTTTCAATAAAAAAAAACACGACGGACGACAAATAGATGAGAGCTAAAACTCGACCTACTTATCATAGTCCATGATCGTGTGAAGTCGGTGGGCTATTGTGATGACGGTGCATGCCTTAAAGTCATCTCGGATGGTCGTCTGAATGAGGGCGTCTGTATCCAGATCAACGGCTGCTGTTGCTTCATCCAATATCAATAAAGTCGATTGCCGTAGAAGAGCACGCGCCAGACAGACGAGCTGGCGTTCGCCTACCGAGAGGTTGGCGCCGCCTATGAACGAAGAAAAAGTCTAGATTGATTAGTGCTTGTTGACTAGCTAATGTGTATGATTAGCAAAAAAATCGATGCGCCTTCTTTCTTTGAAAGCGTCCTAAAAAAATTGGAACAGCCATTATTTTAGTTTTTCCAAGAGCTTTTTATACTACCACACTAACGAGCCCTTCTTCTGCTGTCTCGTTACCGTGCTTATAGAAACGAGGTCCTTAGTAAGCTATCTGGACATTGTGGCTGTATGTGAGCGTATGTAGGCATTATTCTA